>CAXAMN010002803.1:216013-280034 GCA_963970005.1 Durusdinium trenchii | reverse complement strand
CTACGTGGACTCTCCTGGTTATGTGGACGCCCCTACGTGGAGTCCCCACGTGGACTCTCCTACGTGGACCATGGTTATGTGGACCCCCCTACGTGGAGCCCCCTACGTGGACTCTCCTACGTGGACCCTGGTTGTGTGGAGGCCTTGTCTGGCCCTATGTGGAGGCCTTGGCCAATTTTATGTGGCTTTATGTGGAGCCCTTGGCTTGCCATATGTGGAAGCCTTGGCCGCCCGTGGAGGCCTTCACTGGCACGTGAGGAGCCAAGGCCCCCACATAAGGCCCGGCAATCCTGCTGTTTTTTATTGTTGTGAATGATGAAGGAACTGCACATTTAAATATACGGAGCCGCCCGTCGCCCCCAAACATACGGACAGAATAGGAATTATACACTACCTCCGGGAGGATCAACCCTGGGCCGCCCTCCACATATTTTAATGGCGTAACCGTACGTTTCATCCCGAATGTTCTTGCCTGCACCAAAAAAACTCCGGTTGAACACCTAAAATTATCCTTTTGGTGCTGCGGGTCATGGTGGCAGATTGAGGGTCGAACCCACTCTAGTAGAAACTCCTAACCAAATGGAAACGGTTATGGCCACTGCTCCCAGACTGGTCAGTGATTTGGAGGTGGCCACTGCTCATGGTCCCTTGCTGCGATGGCCCACTTGGCCTGGCCATCCCTCCGGCTGGACTTGATCACCGCCTCCACGGGCGCGATCAGTGGAGCGAACCAACGACGAGTTTTGGCCATGTTCGGGGTGTCCGGACCACGACGATGGTGCGTCGCTCTGCATGCGTCTGACATAGATCTTCATGCGTTTAAGTTTGGAGGCCGTCTTCTGAAACTTCTGGCATCTTCTTACTGGCTCTCTGTGAGTGGAAAACAAAGACATGTCTTCGGTCGTTTTCTGAAAAGAATTACGAACACTCGACACAAAGCTCGGCACGAAGGCACGGTTCCACCTCTATGGCGTGGTAAGCAGCTGCCACCTGCCAGTCATGTGCCATCTCAAAGATTCCCAAAGACTTTTTTGTTAAACTCTGCATGAGGGGTATCATCCGATGCCTTCATCCCAAAGATTCCCAAAGACTTTTAAACCTCTGCATGTGAAGTGTCAAGGGTAGAGTTCTATTCGGCAACAGGTGGAACTGGTCAGTGGCAAGATTGCACCTGGACCACTAGTTCTTCTTTATGCATCTCGGAGGATCCAAAACAATTTTTGCTTTGTCCATGGATGAACAGAATCGAAGGAAATTCGATCAATGTCTAAAGCTATACCAAATGCATCCAAATCGTCTGAGTTTGAATGTTCGAGATTCACTTTGTCTCGCTTCTGGTGGACCCTGACACATCGCCTCCTTATTGGTGGAGCCAATGGTGCCGCCAGCCTGAAGTCGAGATGCGACCCCTCGGCACTGAAAAAGCCACCGGTGGCATGGTGGCCAATGTAGTCTCTTGATTAAACCCACCCAGTGGAATTAAGACAAGTTTATATGGGGCGGGGGTCTTATTAATTATTATGGCATTGAGTCATATTGATGAGTCTACATTAGTTGGGTGACATCCAACATTCGCATGTTGTGTGCAACATGAGTTCGAAGGGTTCTGGGATATTCTGGGGGTGGGTGGAACGTTCCCGGCCGTGCCCCGCGTTGAAGAACATGACGTAGCGTGAATGTACGAGAGACAACTCCCCAAGCTGAGGGTGTGCGAAGTCAGGAGTCCAAACTGATCATGCTATCCCAGGACCATCCAATGGGGTCCTGTCTGGACATCTCTAAGTAGTGGGCGGGGTAGTCCAGCCAGGACACCCAAACAGGATGCTCCTGGTATACTTAAAAACTGACGGTGCTACTGCATGCTACTGCATCGTCAGTTTTTTTGGCTCGTCTTGCACGTAGCATCGCCTTGCTCATCCGAATTGGTACTTCCAAGAATTTTGGTCGCCCTTAAAAAAAGGTTGAATCGAACAGAATTGAAGCAGTTGAATCAGATCGAACAAATTTCTTCTCCACTGAAATCTGGAAGTCATGACCGTCATGACCGAGTAGGCTTCTGTAGCATCAACAAGGACCAATGACCAACATGGACAAACCACGCACATATGAAAGCGGGGTGGGAGCTAGCAGCTAGACCACAGAAGGTGAAGGGTTAGGACGGTTAGACCGGCTTGAGTATTTGGTGACTGTCTTCCGCATCATGAGGTCACCTTTTAGGAGTCTAAACGTGAAGCGATCTGAGGCTGTAAGCTGATAGCCCTTGCAAAGGGGTGCAGCGTCCAATCTTTCCTTGTCATCTGCCGCATCTGCCTTGAGTTCCTGTCACTTGGGCATCCAAAAAGCACCATCCCCATCCCTGTCACCGATCTGTCGTGTAATCTTCAATGGACCACAAACACTGTGTCCTCCACGCTTTCTTGGGATCCCAAACAGCTGGGCTGCTCATGGGAGCCAAGTCGGCCAGCCTGAGGACTGTGCGCATGCGGACGCCGCGCAAAGGCGCGGTCAACCGCCCTCTCGATGGACGTGGGGAGAGAAGGCACCGAATATTCGTCTCCTGAAGAGTTCGGATGTGATGGTCAAACATGGTGAAACCTGAGATGGTTTTTCCTTGCATGACCAAGTGTCACCAAGGCAGCACATCAACAAGCTTAAATAACTTGCCCTCACACAGGCTGATGGACATGGATGGACTTGAAATCACGGGTGACATGACCTTCATTCGCTTTTGCTTGCATGTTTGGTTGGACCCCCCGATCAAAAGCACGTGTGCCTTCTTGGGCCCAGTCTGGACCGTGTCATCCTGGCACGCTGGACCGGTCCGGTCTACGGCCCCGACATCAGCTTGCTGCGGAGCGCCGCACCGGTGGCGCGATTGGTCCTGGGACGAGCGTCCGTCGGAGGAATTTTCCAAGCGCCGCCTGCTTTTCAGGCCGTGCCCCTCGAGATAGGTTTACTAAGGTCGAGAAGACAAAGAAAACTCTAGACTGGATGTAAATGTCGTCGGGTTTGACGTCTTAATCTCTTATAATGGAGACTTGTACTTCTATACATGAAGGGAATAAGGAGGAAAAAGACACATACTGAATTCTTGCCGGTCCCCAGTCCTTGTGAAGTGCAAAGCAACCACGACCTGCACAAGCAAACACCGCAGCCCCACGCTAGCTTCGATCACTCTGTGGCGAGCGCGCGAGCGAGCGGAGAGCGCTCCACGGATGGACCTGAAAGCGGCAAATCCATTGATCCATAGACCCCGGCAGTCAGAGACTGAATGGTCTGACTAGGTGACCCGAGTTCAGGAATTTCCTTTACTTCAGTCGGTCAAAATATATATAGTCGAGTCGAACTGGACTTCTAGGGTATAAATTACGTGCAAGGTGCCATCTGGCCATCTGGTGAAACTCAAAAAATGATGGTCTATCTGGTTCCATCAACCATCGCCCACCAGCATCTACCATCTATACCTTCTGAGTGGGATAAAATCAAAGTTTCCTTTCTCAAACTTATATAGACACTGTTTGTCTGTGAGAGGAATCCTCTTTGCTGGGCAGCTGGGGGCTTGCTGAAGAGCCTTAAATGTTCTTGGCTTCATAGATTCAATTTGTTTTGCTTCTTGATGGGATGGAACCAGGATCTCAACCGGCAACTGAACCAGGATCTTAAGAGTTTTTTCCGCCAGGCAAACCGCTATGATTCACGACATTGTCTGATTCGCTACTTTCATCTTCGTCCCCTGCGCTGATCCGGTTTCGGCACCGCAAAAAAAAACCGGATCATCGAGAGACAAACCCGAAGGACCGAATTCTTCGCGTGCACCACATGGTGGGTGTGTAGCTCAAATGGGGAACTTCCCCAGTGACCGCTTGCAAGAAGGAAAATACATCAAACCTACTGGTTGGGCGTCTCCCTATTCAGATACACAATGATACACACCCATATTACACATTATTACACAATCACATGTAAAACATCGTGAAAAACCAGTGAACTTACACACCCTGTTTGCACCGGTTTATCAACTGTGCGTGTACCGATGCAGCACGAAGCTTGACACCCTCCACGCTGCTCACCTTTCCGGGTCACCCGGACATGTGGCTCACCCCGAGCGGTGCTCACCGTGGAGGCTGGCGTTCGTGGCGACTTCGGGGCAGCATAAGCTCCCTGGTGGAAAGGCCGGAAGGTGTCGGACGGGTGAAGTCTGGAAAAGGGAAGGAGAGAGGAATTCTATCTTAATTAGGGGACTCCCTCCCACCGGTTTTGGGATGGTTTTGAATGGGTTTGATCCTTCTTCCAGGGGGTTGGTCGAACAGGGAGGTCTGCCTTTTTGTTGGGATCTCTCTTTTAGGGATTTGGTCTATTTGGGATTCTGATCTCTTGGGAAATAGATTTCCTCCCGACGACCAGCCAAGTGAAGGCCTCATAAGGCATTTCAGTGACTCCCAATTTTGCAACCCTTCTTGAGGCGTTGGGGGGCCCCAAGCCCCGGAGGATCAGAGGCCCCTAAGGGCCAGTTTTCTGGCTTAAAGACGAAAGACTTGAGGGTTTAGCTTAGCTGGTCCAGCGGCTGGTTGGTCACTTTTTGGAGCATAGGATAGCATATGTCATCCCTCAGGATGTCCATCCCTCAGGCCGTTGGGACGTTTTTTTCTCACGATCCCCCAATCTTGCGTGGTGCAAATGAATAGCTGAAGACTAACAGGTTTTGTGGTAGAAAGAGTGCTGAAATGAGTAGTCATCACTGAGGTTGCGCATTCTTCATAGAGTTCGATGACTATGAGTTGCAAGGGGGGACGGGAGGCTGGCCCCCGGATGTTACCCCCGGCAGAGCCAATGACTGACTTGCAGTCTTATTTGGTTCCCAATCTGCCGGACACTCGTGTCCTTTCACCCCAACATGTCGTCAGCTCAAAGTGACACGACACCCCTCACGACGGATGGAGATCCACCGATCCAGCGGATTTCTGCCATTTGGCCATCTGCAGAGAACTTTTAAACAATAGCTGCAATAGATTATGCATGATTATGCTGAATCTTAATTCAAGACATCTAGTCAATGAATCTTGAATCTATCGTTCAAAAACACTTGTTCAGGAGTTTCGTTTTCACTTCAAGACACCCAAATGCAGAACCATGACCATCATCCCACACCCCTTTTTTTAAAGAACGTTTGCGGCAATTTCGGAGCATGTGTGGCTCGCCCGGCTCCGTAAGAGCAATAAAACTGACCACATTTGCAGTGGGCATGCAGGATCGGCCAAATTGCTTGGATTGGACTATCCCAAACACCATCAAACACCTAATTCCTGGTAGGCTGTCCCTAGTAGCCTAGTAGTCTATTTATGTTCAGTGGCAAACTCTTGTGCAAGTATCGGTGGTCCAGTGGTGGGTCCCCCGGTTGAACAACCCGCAGCTACATTGTCTATTCTAAGCAAGGGGACTCAAGGGGACTGTGTGCCAACATTGCTTTGACTATCTTGGACTGACATTGTTTAGCAAACAAAGCAGGTCCACTGTGACCTTTACAGCTCAAATCAACCCCGTTTGGACACGTCCTTACACCTTCGCCCTGGTCCACGGTCCTCGGTGGCGGTGAAGGCGGAGTTCAAGACCCGCATGAATTCGTTCCTGGACCCGAGACGCCGTGAACGGCCGACTGGCAGTCGACATGATCCAAGGAAACATATACGAGAAATGAAAGGTTTTATGCAGGGTGGATGCCTCCAGTCGGCCTAGTCACCAAAAACATGACATGGGAAACAGGGCGTCGTCCTCTCATGAGAAACTCATTGAGTTTTCACCATTCTAAGAATGTCAAAAACACGCATGGTCTAAGAGCAACCCATGCTGCAACGTTCTACATCGGTGCTTTTCCACCACTGGCGCGGGTTCCCCGCACTGTTCCACCGGTGGCCTGTCAGAGATTCGCCTGCTGGACGCACCGTCAATGAAGCTCGACTCGCCTTCGACGAAATCGTCGGGTGAGACACGGTGACTTTGACGACACTGAAAACATGGAAGACATGGAAACATATAGAAACTTGAATATCTTGAATGGGTAGATCGGTAGATTTGGACCTTGAGACAGGAGTGTACCCATAAGGTTTACCACTAGCAAAACTGAGATAGTAGAACTTTGCACTTTTACTAAAACACACTTGCTTGAGCTAGCAATGCTGTATGTACATAACCACCTAAGTAAGATCGATCGCAAACATGCAGGCCTGATCAGTGAATTTGACCATCTTCATATTTTTCCCGTACAAAATCCGCACTCGCTGCACGCCCATATCATCCGTGTGGTACCGCTGTGCCCTGCCGCGATGGTCCGTGGCTCCCCTCACCTCCACCGCCCAAGAGCATTGCCCCAGCAAATGCCAAATGCCCGGAGCGAGTGTCATCTGGGCGCGATGGAGCAGAACGAAGGCAACTCGTGTTTTTTCGCGGACATTCTTCAAATAAACTGACAAAGAGTTGCAGCAGTGGAAACAGAACGACCATTTATATGGTCGGGTCTTTCGATTGAATTTTGGGAGTAATGAAGAAGGAACAATCATTGCGAACCAATCGATTTATTCGACTTATCTTATGAACTAGGAGCTTCCAACCAGTTAACATGGCACCTCAGCTTTAGATGAAGTCTCTCGAAATTGCGCTGCAATGGACGAAATCGTGCCAGCAAAAAACTCCAAAGCAACGAGCTTGGTTGGTTGGTTGGTCGGTCGGTCGGTCGGTCGGTTGGTTCCGACTTGATCCTGTTTTGAATAAGAAGTGCAGCCATGTTTTTGTGTTTTTTTTCTTGACGCAGTCTTGTTTATATGATGATCCGGTTAGGATCTGCCCTGATGATTTCATATGATTTGTATCTAAGCATTAAAGAGGCAAAAGGCATCAAAAGGCACTCTCAATCTCCAGCCACTCTTCGTCATACTTTGTAAACCAAAGCGAAACTCTGGTTCACAGCCTCAGAGTATACCCAACAGACCTGGCGGTGTATGAACAAACACCGAGACACCCAGGGCCCGTCCAGCAAAACTCCTCACCCAGCCTCACCCTCCCGTCACCCGGTTCGGCTCGTGCCGGTGCCGAGAGGCTGAGGTCTGGTCGCGAGGTGCGACCTCGGACGACGTGGGGACGAACCGCCAGGGCGGTTCGTAAACACACGTTGCAGCTGTTCATGAACAGGCACAGCTGCTGGTTGAAAAACATGGGACTCCTTTTTGGACTGCCTTTCGTGTTGCGAAAGAACCTGACCCGGGTCCCCCCCTGCGCCCACTTGCTCGCGTCGCATCCGCCCAAACCCTCCTCTTCGCCACCCGGACCGAGCAAGTCGACGGTGCGATCGCCCCGGATCTCCACCACTTGCATCTCCACCTGGCGATCCGGCGAGTCGGACGCTTGGGACCGCTTGGAACCCAGCGAGGCCGTGGCCATGCGAACGAGTTCGGGTGATCGCGCGCTGCGAGAGCGGCAGCGGCTCATGCTGTTGGGAGCATGCCGTTGGTTTGTGAATCATCCTTTTCTTTGGCGAGGGTTTGCACCTGCAAGGACCTGGCGGAATTAGCAAGTGATTCAAAACCAGCTATATAATACTATATGCCAAGCTGCCAGCTTGCCAGTTCCGCAATCAGATCTGAATATCCCTTTGAACGAATGATCTCGTCTGCTACACCGACTCCATGCTTCTGAACATCTGCCTGGAACCCTCATGTTGGAGGTCATCTTGTGAAACTGCCGGGTATCCTTGCAACCAAAATGGCTTTCACCATTTGTTTGGCCACAACTATTGCAGCTAATGGGTTCCAATGCATTTCGGGTCCTGCAATGCCACACATTGTCCATGACCCAAGCCTCCAACAAAGCACGCCAATCATCTCTCTCCTGGCGTCACCGGTGATCTCCGTCTGGTTTGGAGAACTAGCTTCTTTCGCAGTTTGAGTTAGACCTTCCAAAAAGCGAAGAACGGTTGAGTTCATCGTCGAGCTCATCGGTCGTCTCTAGGAACCCCCTCCGGCGGCGCAACCAGAATCACCGGACCGGACCGCATTCCCCGGGGAGAACGCAGAAAATTCCGCGGCTCACCCAGCAAAACGAAGACACGGTCGCCTGAATGGTGAAGATCTCATTGGCCACCCGAGTGGCTAATCCTGACCTGGCAGCTTGCTTAGAGAGCCAAACAATCCAGTGGAAACACCCACTTGTTTTGTTTGTTTCCATTGGAAAGTCCCAATGCTATATATATGTTGCTGGAACTTCCACATGGATGATGTCCGCTTGCTATTGTTCCGTAACTTTGGCCAATATCGGGGCATGCTCTTGAAAAGGTCAACAAAAACACATACTGACTCATTTTTGCCCAAGTATAGGTTCCCAAGCCAATCTCGTTCTTTTGGCATGCCAGGTGCCGGCTTCTTGAATGGAGGGCCTGGGCAAGCAGGCACTGTCGTTGAAAGAACATCAAACACACAAGCCGTACAAGCGAAAGGCGGAGCTTCAAACAACACATACAGCTAGTGCAGCTGGCAAAAGAAGGATATCTACATTCCCAGTCCCATATATATAATATATGAACATCCGATCTAAATCTATATATATAATGTACATATTATATCCGTGTCATTCCGTTTCTCTGTTCCATATTGTGCAAGGATCGATCGGCATGTGCATTGGCGCGTGCTTCGCTGGCTTCGCTGCAGTGCATTCCTTTTGCTGCTGCCACCGACTTGCCAAGTGACACAGGCAAGGCTGCGACTGACTTCGCAGCCCATGCTGATGTGTACTGATATGTACTGCCCATTCCGAGACCACCAAACCTTTGAGATCGTCAAACCTTGTCTCCCTACGGCAAAACCGGTGAAGCAATAAGAACAAATACAACCCATCCCGCGAGCTTTCAGCACTCCAGTGACCCTTTTTAGAGGACTGAGATGTTGAAGACATGGAAACACCCCAAACTCCCAAAACTCATGCTGCCATTCATCTGTTTTGGTTCTATGTCCGAAAGCGATGCAGTCACCCCGCCTCAACCCCCCAGATGTCGACGCAAGCACCAATCCATCTAACACGGGAACCGAGTCTTCCTGGCCAAACATGGTGTGCGTCTTCCCGGAGAATTTGGTTCCGCCGGTGGCGAGCAACACCTCGGCTTGGGGATTAGGCCGGTTTGGTGGGTACAACGTCGACAGCGGTTGATCGACCTGGACCACGTTTGGGGCGATGAAAGCAAGCCACCTGACTTTTGAGTGGTTGCTGGTGCCACCCACAACCATAAAGGGAAATGGGTACACACCCTTTCAGGCCAGCCACTGATAGATGTATATCATGTTGTGTTCTATTATTATGTTGTGTTGTGCTGTTGTGTCATGTACAATGCATAATATGCATATGATTGATACATGCGCAGCAGCCTTAGCCAGCATTTCTGGTCACTTGATACGCCTATTGGGTTTTGCGTGAATCAGAAGCGCTTGTCAACTTTCAACTGGGATGCAATGCGGCTGTTGGTCCTTGTCAGCTTGAAACAAGATCTCGCTGGCATTCTAGACAAGTGGGTATGCAAGAACGACAAATATATGTTAAGCTCAAACTGCCGAACTCTTCATAAGGATGAATCTGAAACCTGAACGAAACAAATGAGCCCATCCGATTGAAACCCGGAAGTTTTTTAAAGCTTTTCATGCTCCTTTGGGCAATCAAATTTCTGTTGCGAGGCATGAGCAAGGCTTACTTTTGGCAGGACGGCGATCCTGAATCGACTGCCTTCGCGCCCCCTCCAAACCCTGACTGCTACGAACGGATTTTTCCCCAACACGCTCTGGTCGAGAAGGGCTCCGCACATTGTACCCGTCAATGGCAGATTGTACCAGCCCTTGAACCTGGCCAGGGGAGCGCAGACTGAAGTCGAGTGCGGCAGTCGAGAGCGGGCAGTTTTTTCGGTGGCCGGCTTCACAATTTTTCTTTTTTACAGGAAAGAAGCCGTGCTCCACCTATCTTGAGACTGCGAGGGGTTCTACAAACTACAGTGACAAACGTGACGGGGTAGTTTCTTCAAGTGACAATTGCCATGCATGGCATTTGGACTGTTGCAGCTCCTAAGCTTCATTCACTGAAGGTCTTGCCAACCACCTGAAGGTGGAACCAACCAGGTCTGCCATGTTCCCTCTTTGAATTAAGAAGAGGGACGGACGACACACCGAACGAAGCGCGCTTTCGTGCCTTTGCGAACCAAAAGCGCCCCACCATGAAATCCCCAGTATGAACGGCATTTTGGGATGAAAAAGGCCGGATTTGGCCTGGTTTGGACCAGTGATGGACCAGAACCACAATGGTACCGCTATGAAACCCCTAACTGTAAACAAGAACACATATAAGATATTGAACAGTAACAAATGCAATAAAGTCCAGCATGGCAGCTGTTGGCTTCCTATGTTGCAACCTGTGAAATCCACGTGCGGTCATATTGTTGATTACACGAAAACAGCTGCATGGGCAGTTTGGTCGAGCGATCTCTGTCTTGACAAGAAACTATCCATTTTGATCCATTACGATCCATTTAGTGTTTTCTGGTTGTAAATCTATCTGTCAACCGTTCGTCAATGCAAGGCCGACACCAAACCCCCAAAAACATTGATTGACACTCTAAACATCTCTATAAACACTCAAAAACCCTACTCGTTTTTCTTTCCTCCCCCCCAAAGCGGAAAGGATAACACCTCTGTTCCGCCTCTGTCCACCTGTTTTCACCCTTCGTTTCACCCGCCCCCACCACCTAAATAGGCCCAAAACTCCCTGTCTCTTTCACCCTGACCTTCACGCTCCAAGATTCCACTCCAAACCACGCAACCCGGTTCCGGGGGGTCCGAACACCACATACCACGGCACCGCTACAACGGTGCTGCCACACGCCTCAGAGAAGACATCTTCTTGTGTACTCTTTGGGCCCAAGACCCGTCCATTGAACCGGAAGTTGCTGGTCGCCTGGCGGCTCGACCGGCGTGGGTGGAGGGGGGTGAAATGGGTCGCTGAGTGCTTTTGGAGACCAGAAGACTCAAAGACTCTTGGGTTGGAGGAGAACCCAACTTGGTAACAGCCTGGAGTGGTTTGATAGTCACATTTCAACATGACATATTTGAACATATTTCAACTATACGTGAGTGGCGGTCAAATTTGTTGTGGAGTCGCAGCCATCAGGATTTGGTGATTGTACTATCGATGTTAACGTCCGTCATGTTATCGTTTTTTGGTGAGTGTGGTATCGTATTTCGAGCAAGACATGCCCGTTTGAACTCCCATGAACACTGACTGACTATTCGTCACTTTCACATTTTTTTGAGCCTAGCTCACGTTATTATAGATATGTATAGATGAGTGTTTCCCTCCTTGGTGTTCAACACTTCCCACAATGCCTGGCATTTGTGGCCCGGCATTCTTTTCGGCACTTGACGCCCCGATGCTGTTGTGGATCGATTTCCAGCGGTTGGCCTTGTGCCTTTCCCAATTGGACCTCTCAACATCAGCCATCAAAACACTCCACCGATTCGTGTCTAAAAACCCACTCGTTGCAGAAGGTATATCAAAACCACTCGTGGTTCGTTTTTTTCAGACTTGTTCAGACGTCGATGGTACTCGGGTCCTCCGGATCGACGTTCCGCCTCCCGGCTCCTCGTCGCGGGTCCTCCGATCTCTTCCCTCGGAACCCGGAACCCCTTTTCGTGGCGCCGGCGCGGCTTCCGAGCAGCGCCAAACAAGCCTCCCGTATTCTCCGGTGCGCTTTGGAGCAGGCTGCAATTGCCAAAAGGTCTGTCAAGGTCACAAAAAGCCTGCCATCAACTCCAGCGACCCTTGCTCGAGGTGATGGATTCGTTCCGCTGTTCCGCTGAAGCTGCTCCAGATCTTGCTTATCTTGCTTCCTATTTCTTGCCAGTTTGATCATTTCAGGATCATTTCGAAATGCCTTGATGGCAAACTGCAGGCTCGAACCATTCTGCTGCACAGCAGACTTCATAAACTTGGGGCTGCGGCGAAGACCCTGCGACGCCCACTGCAAGGCACTGGGATTGTTTCTAATGGCTGTGAGAAGAACCTTGTCGAATCACCAGGTGGAAAACGATTTACTATTGGCTTTCAAAATAATTCTTTTTAACATCGGAACAACACATTAAACAACGAAAACACAAACTTGAAACACAAGCTATGTTTTGCCATGCGTGTAACTTCTGAGTTCTGGCACACTTCCTCGGCGGCAAACTCCAATGCGGCACCGTTTTGTTGCACAGCCACACGAACCACTTCTGCATCAGCACGTAATTGGGAGCCTAAGAACTGCAACGCATGGCCATTTTGAGCAACAGCTGCAAGGCCGACCTCACGATTGTTCCTAGCCTTTTGGGGTAAATACTTGATCGACAACCAGTTCGCCGCCACCACTGCCAGGCAAAATGCATCGTCCAACAACGCGGAGTCGCTCGCGTACTCCAGTGCGGCCACGTTCACCCGAACAGCTTTCTGGAAAAAATCTGAGTTCTTCCGCAAACCTGGGCTGGTTGCGGCTAGTAGTGGTCGAGAAGATCATGAGACATTCAACTGAAGCATGCACCCCAAAAGCCAGAAGCGCTTTTGGACCCGTTTTGCTGACAAAACAGGAACAAAACCATCGTACACCTTCTGTAGAGATATGTCAATTGATTTAAACACATTTTACATATATTTGTTTTATAGATCCATAATAGGGCCAAATGAGAAACTCTTGGGTGCATCGAGCAGTGCCGACCTGTCATGTTGGATCACTTCCAGCATCACTGCTGGTGACATGCGCATGTCTGCGGACACGTACTGCCAGTTGTAGATGCTCTGTTGGACGGCATAAACAGCTATCTCAGCATCACTGCAGCAGCCTGGGCCAAGCTTCAAACTGAAGACTGGCCAGTGAGTTCATCAAGCTAACAGGGAGTGTTTCCTTACTTCACTAGATAATCATCTTAGTACAGATTCTTGCTCTGACAAGTTCGTGCAGATCTTGCTCCCTGAAGCTTCACCACTCGCCTGGATAGATTTGCTTCACTTCCTCCAGTAAGGATCCTGCTTGCAATGCCTCAAATGCTCGAAGACGTTGTGGATCCCTGCGCTGCAACAACACCTCCGGCATCTCCTTTTCACTCGAGAGACCTCCAGCCAGAACCTCTCCGAGTTCAGCTCCATTCAAGTGTTCCAAGGGCAAACCACCAGGCAGAAGCAACAACTGTTCTGCGACCGGGATGCCCAGATCGCCTCGGTCGTCGACGATCGGTTAGCAAGCGAGCGAGCGAAAAGCAAAGAAGCAAGCAGCTTCTCCCATCGCACCAGGGGCTGGGCCCCCTGAACCGACACCAGCGGAGTCCAAACCGGACCAACGACCACCGGGACCGGGACAGGGAACGGTCTCGGCTTTTTCCGGTGGAGGTCCTGAAAACGAGCTGAAAACGACGAGGGCTTTAATGTGCATCTCAAAGCTTTTTGTGCGGCGTATCTGATGAGACATGTTTGGGACATCACTAGATCGCAGAAGTCGGAGCATAAACGCTCCGTCATTCCTTTGCATTCCCTACCACTGTTGGTGACTGCTGTTGTGAATGACCATTCTCTGTCATGTCTTAGGTTGAAAAGGATACTTATAGTATAGCCTTGTTCGATGTTTGAACCGGGAATGCCAAAGACTCAAGAAGAAAAACTGCCACCTGAAAATTAATCACAAGTTGCGTGCGATGGCCTCCTTCAGCTGTTTGATGCTCCAGTGCTTCGCAGCCTTTACTTGTGCTAACTCTTCGCCCGACAAACTTCCGCAAATGCGGACCTTGAGAGCCATCGCACCTGGGACCTTGCAAAAGCGTGGTCACCTCGATGCCAAGACGCAGACCGTTGCAAGTTCAGCATCAAGGATTTATGCTGAACCCCCACAAAGATCTCCAGGGTATCGAATCCCATGAAGGAAGAGGGTGTGGCTGTGGGTCACTCTGATTACCATTCTCTACAGCAAGTGTATTTTTTTGATGCATGCAAGAAACACCGTCAAGATGTATCCGTTCAGTTGCTCTGTCTTGCTGTCCATCAGAGTGTATCATCAGAATCATGTATCCTGCCCTTTCCTTCCTTGTTCCAAATTTTGTATTCTTTCTTGACATGTACTCCTCAGTACTCCTCAACCAAAGGCGCATCGGTCATCGGGCTCAGTAACTGAATTGTTGTTCTCTGGAGACCGCAGAACCTCCAAACGGCCTCTTGGTTGTTCCCATCTGAATGGGATATATCATGGCATATCACCATTCAGTTCACTTTCCACATGTCATGAGCTGCCAAGGAAACCTTCCAGTGAGAAAACACAAAAAGCTGCATGAACGACGCTAAACACTTGCTTTTGTCCCAACCTTGTCATGGCATCACCCACAATTCGTCAAGAGCACACTGAGAACCAGCTGAGCGATTCGGTGCACAGCTCAGTTCGGCCGATCGGATGGCCGCTAGACTCCCGACCTTCCCGATCCAACGCAGCCAGCCCAACAAACCCTGTGTGTGGGCACACAGGCTATGAAGAAGAGGCTCCTATTTGTTTGAGACGTGATGAGACGCGATGAGTGATGTTCCAAAAACCATCCAACAAGGGGAATACGAGGTGAGAGGCTGAACCCAGCTCCAGATTCTGCCACATTTCAGGAAACCCCCGGTTGCTCCACAGCACCGCCCGAGAATCGTCGCCTGGGTGACCCTGTTCGAAGCCATGTTCGAAGCCGCTTCGGTCCTCTGATCGGGTGACTCCGTTGCTTTGGAACATCTCGATGTGGTCGACAATCAAAGGTCGACCATCCGAAGCAGCTCGGCCTCCATGATTCCAACCACCCAATAGGCTATTATAGGCTATTTCATAGGCTAGGGCTCTGAATAAGTCGCAAAGACTTTCCTGTTTCACGAACGCTGTAGTACTTCCACGAGAACCTCGTGGAGAAAGCATGTGAAACGAAACGACACCGGTTTCACCCCGTGGCACCGGTTCACATCCCATCCAAACCTGGGATGTCTTCCTCAGTGTCTTCCTCGCAGCGTTTTCTCAAGAACCAATATCTGGTCATATTGGGATGTCTTCCTCGACATGTCATTCTCGTTCCTTCGTTCCTTCGATCCTTCGATCTCTTATCTTCCAAAACCATGCGCACTCTCTTCCCAAACCAAGTGGCGCCAAGTTCGCTTCCCTGAAAGACTCATCCAGGTTCCCACCAGAACCACTGCCAGGCAACCTGGGAAAGCGGGCACCCTCCACGTTGGTAGAGGTCCGGTGAGGGTGATGAATGTGTTCAATCGTTTTCACCAGGAATTCTGGTAACACGGCTTTCACCGTTCGAGATGCATTTGTGTAAAGTAAGTTGTGTACTTTTAAAGATATTTTACATTCTTTTACCACACAATCCTTGCTTTCAAGACCGGTGAAGCGAACCATGTCGGACGAACGAATGGCCCCCGGCTGATTCATCTTGTTGCTTTCCAGCTTCAACGTGAAGTAATCCACCTACACGGCTCGTGCCGCGGTGTGCGGCTGCAATCCCGAGTCGCTCGAATCCGGGGTACAACACCAACCTAGTGCTTCGAAAGCACGACCATAAAAGAAGGAACAAGTGGAACATGTTCATTTTGTTACTTTTTTATTTGGGGCCGGGGCGTTACTCTTTTATTGTATTTAAGAATTGGAGTTTTAGGGGTGTCCCTCCATACTTTCGAAGCGCATCATGTCATGAGTATACTCGTATGTAGCTGCTTGGGGCTCATAATGCTTAGAAGACAGGTGAAAATGCCTGGCCCAATGCACCTTGCAAGCGAGCATGTTCTACTTGAGGCGTAGCAAGCTATTCAGTTGCATTTAAAGACTCGAGCTTGATTACTTGATCCGGACACAATAAGTGTGGAATTGCACCTTTGATCACAGTTCGCGGGAAACAAATGTAACAGACTTTCCCGGAATCGTAGCGGAATTTCCCGGAGAGACAATTGGACCGTGAATGAATAAACCAAGCTTCATTGCCTGACTGCGGCCGTCTTCGAAACCAAGCAACATGTAGGCCAGGGAGGATCAGTTTATCTTCAACCCTGCTACCTTCAATTGTGAACTTAATGAAAACTTCATTGGAATATTTTAAAGATATTTAGAGGATTTCAAGGCGAGAGTCAAGAACAATTTGCAAAAGAAAGCCTGAGGTGGAAACATGGCAGTGATTGACTGCAACACGTCTTTTGCGATCTTCCAATTTTCACTATGGCTGCTTTGTTCCTTTTTAAGGAACCATTTTTGCATCAAAAAAACCGTTGTTCATCCTTTTGGTTTTCTTGCAACATGGAGGTTCTAGAAACCAAACAGTCAGCTGCAAACATCTTCAAACAATGTCTATTGCAAATGAGATTGATTCTCTGCTGATTGAAGCAATTCTGGTAGTACAATTGAACGTTGAACTGAATCTTTGCAATGAGAGCTTTGTTTGTGAGAAGTACAATAATCAAGACAAATGAAAATGCAAGAATATGCAAGAATGAATCACCATGATTTGGGTACGGCTCCAAATTAGATACACCCAAAGCCACAACCCTCAAGCAAGCAAACACTTCAGGTGCTGCCTCTTCGACTGCTGGCTTGACGCCTTCGTCGATATCCTCGGCAGTTTCAGATCTTCTTCATTCTTGAGAGAAGGTCCTGGAATTTGTGTGGACATGAAGAAAAGTTGTTCTCCAATGAACTAGATGATGGATAAAGAACACCAGAAACAGCTTGAATGATATCCTCCAAGCTTTTCAACATCTCACACCCGAACTAACCCATCTCAAACACCCACACACCAAACATGCCAGCAGGGATGCTGCAAACATCAGCCCCACAACCTTCTCACCGTCGCTCTGGTTTTACATCGCCGAGAGCCCACAATGCTGAGAGCCCAACGTCATCCTCGACAAACGGACGGATGCGACAAATTACTCGAACTCCACCACGCACGGCCTGAGGCACAGCACACGCTCGACCACACATGCGGACCAAAGCAAATCATGTGGACCACACGGCCTGCGCCGATCGGACGCACCTACGTCTGATGAGTCGGTTTTTGGTCTCGACCTGCAATCTGAAACCTTTTGGGCTTATTACTGTGGGGGATACTGTCCATCCAATAAAGATGGAAGTGCACAACCTCCTGTTTGTAGATGAACATGGTCTTTTTGCGGGACCATGCCATCCTCGTAACCACCAGGACGTTGGAGCGGGGGCAACTGAGATGGACTTCTGGACTTCCGGCCTGCACCTTGTCGTGCAATTCGCGCCTCGTTTGCTCCACATCCTGGGACGGTCCAAAAACCCGCGCGGTGCACGTGAACGAACGCGCACCAAAAAAAAGAAGGAACCAGTACAAGCAACATGAGGTCCACATGAGGCAAACGTGCTTTGGCACTTTTGGTGCATTGGTGACGGATTAGGGAATGAGGGAGGGACCCTCAACTTACCAATCAACCATTCTATTCTATGGCTTCAACCTCCTAGGTGCTATGTTGATCTAGGAGACTGACATCATGTCAGTGGCTAGGCTATGTCTATATATTCCGTCATATTCCTTTCAAGGATTGCGCGCACGTGAATCTCCAAGCGTCCCGCCTCCAGCATCAAATTGCTAATGCCGTGGTCTCCGGCAATCTTGGCAACCTGCCAAAGTGCTGCTAATATCGAGAAACCACTGTTGCTTGCCGATTTGTTGACCCTTACGATGGGAAGATAGCCTGCTCAGTTGCTCATCCCCAAAACTACTTGGACATCTACCTTAATTCTGGGCAGATTGGACAGTCCCGCTAGTCACAATTGCTTTGATACGGGTGTCTTTCCAACCCATCACCATTTGTGGGTGCAAGAAGACATAGTCTCTTCTCACCACGAATGTACCGCACACGCACCTTGGCCATCTCGTCTGTGAGTTGTTGCAAGGCTTGCAACAACTCCTGCGGGTGAATGCCCAGCTTGCGACCTAGAAAGCAAGGAAAGTGATTGGAAGAAAGGTCGGCGAAGGGTTTCGGGTTGAGTGTTCAATCAAAGATCCTGGATAAGGAATACGGATATAACTGATAGTGTTTGACATTTTTTTCGGTGGATACCGCATATATGATATATGTTATTATATGTTTATACACATCCAATACATTCCAATATCTGTTTGTCATATATGATCATATCATATCTCTGAGAAGGATCTGATGCAACCGCTCCTTTCACCATCTTTCACCAACATGCCACCATGTACCACTAGGCTCCCTGCAGCGCTTGATGGCTGTGGCCTTGGGTGTGCTACGCGTGTCCCTGTGGAATCAACGGGTGGCTCGCTGTGAGAATGGCAAAGGACGTTACATCGAGCCGTATGGGGTGTGAGGGAGGCCCAAGTGTAGCGATTTGCTTTGGTCTAGAAGGGAGAAGGGTGTGGAGTCTGTTCATCTTAGACGTCTTCAAACGTCTCCAACATCCCCCCTTCGTACCGACAGATCCCCAGGATTTTACGTATTAAAATCCTACTGAACCAAGGTGACTTTGTATTTTTTCATTGGTTCCCTAGCCTTTTTTTCCCAACGGGTGCTTTTTGTAAAATCCTTTGGACCGATGTGTGTTCAGGGGGTTGGGAACCAAGGAAAAAAACAAGGAGTCCAGGCTGATCAAACGTTTAGTAAAATCCTGGGTATCTACCTTAGCTGGTCCCTCCAGTGCCCTCCCAAAGGCACTCAAGCAGCGAGCGTGCTTTATCGACTGTACCACTGTTTACATTAAAAAACAAATGGTTACATGGCCCCATACGCAAGCCATCATTTGATTAAATTGATTGCATCTTATGTTGTATATACAGCATGTGTATCTATCAGCCGAGCAGATATTGTAAGATCTGTAAGCAAATGCTGCAACGAAATTGGTGACAAGCACAGCCACAGAAAAAAGCGTCCTCTCCAGTATCTCTAGAATATCTAAAATCCTAGCTCAACCCCAGCATCTCTACCTTGTGAAATCCTACAATTTTAGTGAAATCCTGTAGTCTTACGTGTTTTTGGAATCCTGGCGCCTTACCCTCAGCAAAAGGATTTCAAAAGAGCCCCATTTCTTGTGTATTTTCCTGGGGTCCTACCTGACTTCCTTATCAGCAAATTTTTTCGGAAGTTTCTTTTTTCTGAAATTATCACGTCTACCCCTAGGATTTCAGTATGGCGCAACCAAGGGGGATTCCAACTAAAACGTCTTCCAACGTCTCCATGCAAGAACATTGATGCTTCCTTTTTGGGGTCAGCCATTCTGGTGCCTAGACTGTCTGCTTCGGTCCGACTGCCGACGCTGCACGAGTCCAGACCAAGAGGCCAGAGCTTGGGCGTTCCTCTCAGCCCCGGCGCGTCGAACTTCTTCCAGAGCTTCCCTGGGCCAAAAAACAGAACAAGAGGGGATGGACATGGATGGACTCTAAGTTGTTGAATTTGGCGACTTGGAATTGGGTCCAAATTCTGTGACTGGATAGAACATAGCTGATAGAATTCTTCTGGTTGGGTTTCAGAACGGTTGTCGACCTTTTTCTCGAAAGAGCATGCTTGAACGAACAGCGACGAAGGTCCCAAATGTCCAGCCATTCGCAGGTCCCTGATCTGGTTGGGACGCAAAGAATCATCAGTGTGGGGGTGGAAACGCCTGATCTGCCGGAACTATGTCTATGACGACAGGAAAACACCGCCACTCAGCTTCTGACGCTTTGCTTTCCAACGAGGCCAGGAGCTCCTGCAACCCGGAAAGGCTCCTGGGGGTTCCTTGCTTGGTTTAGGAGCCGAGAAAGGGATGGAAAGGGTGCTTCCTTAGCCCTGCAAGCTTGGATACATGGAGTTTCAAGTGCCTCTGCTATTGGAAGACAGGATCCACAAACAAGCTGCGGTGATGCAATCATGTTGTCAAACACCAATCATGTTGTCAAACAGCTAGTGACCCAAAGCTATAACTTGGGCAACAACTTTCTCATTAAACAGATCTTTGCGTGCCTTCTAGAACTCTAATATAGGATATCAGTCACATGCTTTAGGCCAGGGCATTACATGTTGACCCAAATGCTGAAGCCATTGCATCAAGCCGTTAATGCCTGGCTCCCGAGCGAAATGAACAGCCGTCCAAGGCATTAAAAAGGTTTCTCAAAAAAAACCTCATGGCATGAAAATCATCCCTCCGGGACAACAACCTGTCAGTAAACCACCAATGACCTCTTACCACTCATTTGGAGAAGACATCTCGTTGAAGGGTGCTGTTTTTGGAGGAGGAGGAGGCTACCCGGACAGGCTGGGCTTCTAAAAACCCACCAGACAGCGGACAACGCGCCGCGACGACCCTCCCCTCCCCGCGGCACGTCGCAGGACCCGCCCACCGCGGAAAAGGAGGGACGCCCGTCTCTCGCCCGTCTCTCGGCTCGCCGGCTCTTTTTGGGTCTGAAGCCGGTCCAGCTGGACTCGGGTCTCAGGGGGATTGATCAAAGACCCTCTTAAGGTCTGAATGTGACCACGGAGTCTGAAAGCTGAAAGCGGTCAGAATCTGTTTGTCAGGTTCTGCATGCATGCGAGAAAGACCATGGTCCAAGCAGTGGACAATGCCGCAGCGTGTCGGTGAAAAGAACGGCAGTGTGGTTTCAAATTACAAGCTGCAATCTTTTCTCGAGGATAAATGCGCAGTATTCTTTGCAACCAATAGGCATCTCCCCAATCAACAAAACAACGAAGCAAGTTGGTAGGACCCGAAACCGTGGAGGAGGCTGTACATGGCTCCCTACCTGTCTATGTGCTCAAAAAGCCGTATCTAGTTCGGTGCCTACCTGTAGTCATGCCGATCCCCCGATCCCCCACGTGATACTCTCTACTCACACCCAACGATGAGAAAGGGAGGTCCAGCGACTTACACTTACTCTCGGAACTCACATGGATGTGAAGTTCACCCTCCTGTTTGTAGAGGATTTAGTTGTTTTCCAAGGCGCCAGGCCATCCACGCCACCATCAGGACGTTCCAGTGAGTGTAGGTCTAAACATGAAAGCGATCGCAGTAGACAATAGCCCCCCCCTTGGAAGACCACTTTACAGAGATAGCTCCAAGTCCATGTTTGGGGTGGAGAGTGCAACCTCTACGAACAGCTGTACTTTGACGATCAGATCATCCCTCAATTAGGATGGATGAGCCTCATGATTCAGTCGATGATCGAGCTCCATGCAGAGACTCTCAGGGGCGAAGCGAGTGAACTCTCAGCCGAGACTAACAGATCCAACTCTTGCCACGCTGGTTGGTGCCTCGCTGGTTGGTGTCCCCAAAACACATGATCTTCAGATGGAGCCCACGAACCCAACGGATCCACACAAAACCAGAGATCAACGAGAACCCTTTGCATGAACGACATTTGGGAAGAGGAACTTTGATTCGGCATTTGGGTCACGTCTGCAGTGTCTCAACTGAACTGCTTGGACGTGAGGAATCAAAAACTGCTCCCTGTAAGCCTTGTCAAGGACTGCTAGCATTGAACAGTAGGTTTGAAAGCCGAATGTGCCCCCCAAAAACATTGGACATCAGAGATCAAGAATCTCCAATGTGACATGAACATCTGCTTAATGTAGACTCTTGATTAATGTCCCCCCATGTGAAGAGCATGTCCAATTCAAATGGGAGGGTTTACTGATCAAGAGTCCACAATGAACCAAAGACATGCTTGAACCGCCGGACTCATGAGGTCCATGGTATTTTGGACCCGCTGAGAGTGGGGTGGCCGTCTATCCGGTCTATTCTTGGGCGGCTGTCAAGCATGGTCCGCTGTGGACCACTTTCTCGGGCGCGTTTTGGAAAAGCGTTTCCACTGCCAGCTTAGTGGCTGTGAGCCAAAATCACGTGCTCTTGATACTTCACACAACACACACATAAATAAAAATGAACAGAATCGTCAGGTGTAATACCCTCTCCAATCTGATACGTCTAGACGTTTTCTCAGTATGCAGGATGGCCCCCAACCCCCCAAAGATCTTCTGGAGGGATACAAAAACAGCTGGCACTAGGATGTTGTTGAATGCAAACAAATACCATCAACTACCTGAATTGGTTGGGGCCCATCCTGGTCTTGCTGTATTGCTGTGGTCTTTGGCTCATCTCTGCAGTATCTGTGGCCGGTGTCTTTACATCTCCAGTGAAGGCCTCGAGGATAAGCTTCGCACCCATCGGCCTGCGCAGGCGTCGGCCTTCGAAGCGAAGGAGTTGTTCACCTAGGTGTTTCCCACCCAAAATGAGCAGAATAGACTACCTGAAAGGGTCAACCTGATTTGGGGCTGGGTGTTGACCCGCCATCCTCTTTTTCACCTCACAAGCAACTCACATGCTTTTTCTCGTTATAGGGTGCTTCAAAGAGGGCCCTGACTCCTTGAGTTTCCCACCATAGAGTGTTTCTACCTGTTCACCCGTGTTCTTGTGGGGTGCCACCACTCCAAGAAGAGCTCTTGCAGGTGATCCATGTTCTTCCTGGGGTTCACAGGGATCGAACTCCATCCGCGCGTCCGACATCACACGACCGTTTCCAAAGAAAAAGCCGCGTGCGGCACGACGTGCGCGACCTGCATAACCTCCGCTTACGCGGCCTTTCACCACGGGTTCCGTGGAGGTTTTGTCCACCTGATAACAGCTGTTTGGTCGGATCTTCATGGTCATGAACAAGCGGGCATGAAGCCACTTCCACCGATCAGGCGGTCAAAGCTGGGGGACCACAAACAATGAACATGAACGGTCAACCTACCTGGGAGGTCAACCTACCCTGGTTTTAACAGGGCTCCGAGTCCTCACCTGCCATTTCAGGGAGTGTGTTCACCGTTCGTATTGGCCGTATTGAAGAACTACAGTAAGTCGATGAGGGTCGGTACTCGATGAGGGTTGGGACATGGAACACCGCAACCCCAGCAGAATTTCAAGATACTTCATCTTCGCTCCTGCTGGAGTTCCTCTGTGGGCTGTGCTTCACTCGATATGATCATATCCGGCGGATCGATCCGAATGCGGCCATCTTCACCCAGATACGCGGCCATGGGACACGATGAAAAGCAACAAAGGAAGGAGGGAGTCGGAGTCAGTTGTTTCTTGGATTGCTGATTTTTGCCCTCTTCAGCCCCACATCGGATTCTTCCCCTGGTAACATGGAAGAAAAGTAAGTATCATTATCATGGGTGATAAGAACCTCAGAAGATACGAGTTCTCAAAACAAAAACTCACATGGAAGTGCAACTCACATGATCAGTGGGGAAGACCTCCCGCTAGAAACAGAATCTTGTTCGATTCCAAGTGAGTTCCCAGAGCGCTTCTTTTTCCCAGCTCTTTTTCCTTTTGAGCTCCGCCCAAGGTTCGATCCTTCCCAGACCATCCATGCAATGTATCGGAATAAGTAGTCATAGATTTACACATTTATGACTTGTATATGACATCTTATGACACATCCATGTGAGTAACTGTTCCATCTATGGATGGTCTGGGCTTTGGTGGAACGACAAAACCATCTGTTTGACCCCCAAGGTCGAAGCCCAGCCTCTGGCACCAGCTCCCCATCCGTCGTGACCATCAAGTCAGCTTAGCTTTTGCATCCAGGCCTTGCGACGAACGAACGGACGGATGGCCCGGACGGTTCCAGGGCGCTTCGGGTGGGTCTCCTTGCGGTTCCTGGATGGTCCCAGCCCGGTTGGGGGGCGCTGCCTGGTTTCGATGTCCTGGCTGAAGGGGAAAGGCATGAGATGCAAAGTCGTTTTCAATGACTGAGTGGTGGAACAGTGGAAGAGATCCATATATGGTCTCATTATTAATATCGTGTATCTATTGTGGGGAGAGAGACAAAGAGAAAGAAGAAAGAAGAACCCTGCTATTTGCAGCATTGTACGTTGTACATCTCAGGTGTTGTAGGAGATCTTTCGTCAACGGTACCTTGCAAAGAGCAGCCTGCGGCTCCACTCGCTACACATCCCATCAAGTTGCAGGTCATGTCTCCAAACTGAACACACCAAAACACATACACCGATGTTGTTGTGAGGATTTGTAAAGAGCAAAAGGCTACTGAGCTAGCCTCCCTGATGTTCAGATCACCTTCTTGGAGTGCAAAGGAGGACCTCCAAGCAATACACAGCCCCCCTTGGAGAATACTCCCCCTCGGCTGTCTACTCATCGGTGATACTTCACACCTTCGGTGAGAAACGAGACTCCCGATGGCAGCCCCCCAACACCACGGCACCACACCGAAACGAAGGGTCCCCGCCCTCAGCCGCCCAGTCAGCCGCACCCACACGGTACAGCAACCCACAAAACCACCACAACAAAACCCATGGAACCACCAGCAGCACCTGTAGCTTAGCACTGCAGTTTTGACACCACAAAAGCATGTGGCGCCGTTGCCGCCGCCCGATCTCCATCTCTTTCACCTTGCCGTGTCTCCAGGCTCACCAGACGCGTCCGTGCACCAGACGCGTCCGCGCTCCGACCCACCGCTCCGACGGCTCGCCCACGCCTGTTTAAGAGCAAACGGTTGGTATGCCAACTCACCAAGGAGGCTCGATGGCCCACCGAGACGTAGGAGGGCACCTGGAGGGCGGAGGCGGAGGAAGAGCTCATCGCTTTCGAACGACACCAGGCGGGGAAAGGCAACACTGCGTGGTTGGTCTTTTTCCGCCAACCACTTCCGGACATCACGATACAGCAGCAGTTCCTCATAGAACAAGCGCATAAGTCCGGTACTGCTTATGGAGGGTTCACCCTTGACTTAGTCAAAGCATTTAACTTAATACCACGACAGGTTGCAAGACGATTGCTTATTGTATGGGGAGCCCCTCCTTTTGCCATTGACTTCTGGATTCGTTCACTAAATAACATGTCCAGAATACTACAGGTTAGGGGCTTTTGCAGTTCAGCGGTTCCATCCACCACGGGAACTCCAGAGGGGGACTCGATGTCGGTGTGTGCGATGTTGGCGATTGCTGCTACTTTCTTTAAGCGAATGTCTATTCAACAGGTAACACCATTTACATACGCAGATAACTGGACATTTATGTCCACAGATCAACGATCATTGTTTCGAGCTTTCATGGATACACTGAATTTTGCTCACGCAATTAGGATGAAGATTGATATTCGTAAATCATGGGGGGTGGGGCACAAATGCAGATATGAGAAAGTTCTGGCGACATGTCAACCAAGTATTCCCCTCCGAGAATGTTGAGATCGATGTTAAACTTGCGTCAAAAGACCTAGGCTGTATGCTCCAATATTCTAAGCGAACTTTTTTGGGTTGCTTGAAAGACCGGATGGAGGCCGCAAAATGGCGTCTCTTTCGCTTAAAAAAAAAAGGGAATTCTCCATTCCAAATAAAGCGTCTAAAATCCAAATGTCTATATGGCCTCTGGCCTTCTATGGGGCAGAGAGTCAGGTCATCGGGGATTCCCATTTTGCTCAACTTCGACGCTTAGCCACGGATGCCCTCATTGGCAAACATAAGTATGCCTCTTCATTCTTGGCGATGCAATTCCTGTCAGATCGAATAATGGACCCTCTCTTATATGTGATCGTTTCTGGCCTTTGTGCTATTCGCCGTCTGTATCATGTTAACCCCACTTTAGCACAGACCATGTGGCAGGAAGTCCTCTCCGCTAGTGTGCCTAGGGGCCCTTGTAGCGCACTGGCAGTATACATTTACAGAAAATTCGCTGGACTCCACTCCCCAATGGTCTGATTGATCTGCCAAGTGGACATCAGCTTGATCTTTGTAAACAATCCACAAAAGAAATACGTATTACTAGTCGTCTCGGATGGTCACATTTTGTCCATCAACAAGTCCGTCATAGGAAAGGCATTACCGCTATGCCGAGTGACGTGTACATTCAAATGAAAATCCTCAACCAGTTTTCAGCCCAAGAACAAAAACTGTTGGCCCTGAATATTGCAGGGGGTTTTCAAACGGCAGCCGTAAAGGCTATTTGGGAAAGCACTCAAACAATTGAATGTGAACATTGTAGTCAGCCAGATACGCATTTGCATCGTCTTTTGCACTGTGCACCGTTCGAACATGTACGGAATGACCATACCCAAGCGATTGAAATCATCACTGCCCATACACATCTTGCTTGGTTGCCACTTCCTACTGAACATCCTAATCAGGTAATTTATAATCGTCTTCGGCTTGGTCGGGTGGGGCCATTCCTTGACCCGCAATATGAGCCGACAGATCGACGAATCGCTATTTACACTGATGGCACATGTGACCGACCTCAAGAACAGAATTGCTGTAAAGCCGCATGGGCGGTAATTCGTCAAGTATGCCTTGATTCTGATGACCCGTCTTTAAATGATTTTGAAGTTCTCCAAGTGTCTCATGTAAAAGGTATGCAGACCATTAATCGGGGCGAACTTGAGGCGGTCGTGTGGGCTACAGAATTCTATTCACAACAAATTCCACGCCCGTTAGTTGATATCTATACAGACTCTAGCTTTGTAGTATACATGGTTCAGATGGTAAGTCAAGTTCAACCCACCCAATCTAGATATAATCTTGCACACTGTGATTTAGTTCAGCGCCTTCGACTTGCTTGGGACAGGCACAGTTTCCAAATTCATAAGGTTAAGTCTCATCGTGACTACTCCGAGGCCACTAATACGCAGGATTTGTACACCATCATGGGGAATACGTTGGCAGATGAAACTGCTAAGGTTATTAACCGGCAGGATCTTCCTACTTTTAAAGAAGCAGCTGACAGTATTTCCATTCACAGTGCACGTCAAATGGAGGCTCTGTTGTGTGTTTATCGCTACCTTTGTACACTTAATCAGCTCCAGTCTACATTACGTCTAGAGAAAGAACGAAATGAAAATGAGGCATTGCAAGCGCAGGGGCATGACGAAATCTCCCACCTTAAAACTATTTTTAGTGAATGGAAGGTTGAGGGCCCTCTATGGAAATTCACTGAAGACTTACCAGAGGTGGTGGCTCAGGCTTGCCCAGCGGGATCTCAAATTGCTAAATGCGTGTGGCACTTTTTTCCGAGCCTTAGAATGGCGTCATCCAGACCTCCCTATCCTTCCCTCTGACCATGGGATTACATGGTATGAACTTGTGGTACATTTCACATTGTATGCTGGCCGAACTCTGCCTATATGGTTAAAAGTGTGTGAGAACCAGCCAGCCAAGCCGTTTGACTTTGCCTCTCCAGAAGTTGCAGTGCAGAAAGCAGAAGTACGTAGTTTGTGGCATCAAGCAACAAATTTCCGCAATGTTGTTCAGTACCTTGAAAGCACCGCAAAAATAAAGCTGTACCCTCGCTTTAAGAAATCAGGGGCGTCGTCTTTGGTGCGTTTGGGATTTCATCGTAGTCTGGTGGGGGGGCGTGGCGTCTCGTCCGCAATTACCTCAAAGTGCCCTGGCGATTCGGCTATTAGATCAGTATGCGACTCAACCAGATCAGCCGTACCCCCCTTAATGTTCGTCTCCCCTTTACTCCAGACTTGACGCATGCGGTATATGGCGAAGATTTGCCGCCAGATATTCCGTTTAGTCTTCGCCATAATCTTTACCAACGGATGAAGAAGTGCATTCGTTTGCATAAACCTTTGGATACAATTTGCCTTGATTCGTGAATTAGGAATTCTATTTTATCCTCTTGCTAGGGGTATAATTCGCTTGATGGGACCCCAGGGGATACACCGGGGACTATAGCGGATCCTTTTGCATGTGATGTTACAGATTCTGTGTCTAGCTAATCCTCTGGTACCCCTGAAAGGGAAGGACCGTGAGGTGCGTGTGGATGGATGCGCAAGTTGTCTGTGGCAGAAAGTTTTGTTCTTTTTTCCTTTTTTCGGAGATGAAACGAACTCAAGGGTTGAGTTTTATCTCTTTCACCTTGAGCGATTGGAATCATGTCTTTATGTGTTCACCTTTGCAAGTTTTTAAACGTGTGTACTGTGTGTGTGTCACACCCTGGACAAAGGGTCTCACCCCACCACTTTCACACAGGCAGGGGATGGAGACACCTGTATTGCTTCTCCATCAACGAAGCTGGCAATACATGGTGAGGATATCAGTTCCGGACGCGGAACTGACGTACCTGCTTTCAACACAATGACTCCACTGGTCCACCCTGCCGCTGTTCGTTGTTTTCATGGTCCTTCATGCTACCACCCCCCCAAACAGGTTTCTTTCAGCAGCTGCACCGCCGATTTGATTGCTGCCGCCTTTGTGACAACAATGTTAAACCTTTCAAGTGCTCGGACCCATGCACCTTTCTGTTCTCTCACCTTCCTTCCCAACGTGATACTTGCATTAACTGAAAATCCAAGTTCGAAGTGTTTATGATTTATATCTTTTAAAATGACATTATATAAATCTATTCTTTCACCTTTAATCACCTGAAAAACTATATATATATATATTTGTCACCTGCTAAATCGATCACTTCGAGAGGAGAACATCGCGGTAGCAAACCGAGCACGGCGTGACCTCGCGTGACCTTCGTTGGAGAACCCGTATGATGCTTGTCGGACCTACCAACCAGCACGTTTGTGGCAGACCGGAAGTCTTGAACGGAACTTTTGACATCGTCATCTTTCATGGATGACATGGGAACAATCAAGATTAACAAGTCTTGTATTACACTTGCTCCATCAACAAACGTCGTTTGATGTCATTTGCATCCTTTCCAAAGCATCTTTGAAGCATGGACGCCACATATCTGGGAACACCCTCCACGTTTGATCGCGGCCAAAAATAACAAACAACAACAACAAAATCCTTCGCGACTCGTCACGAACGTCGCCTTCTGCCGCAAGAGCTGGTAGGCCACCTTCCTGGTTTCGATCCAACGACGGGGTCGTTTCCGGGATCCTGCGATCCCTCTGCGATGGTGTACCCCCAAAAGCATGAAGGTCTCCAGGCTTTCAGAAAGATTTTTTGATGACCACCCGCTGGTGTCCTCCGTAATGCGCGAGGAGTCTATACTGTTGGACTCCCTTTTCGAAAGCGAAGGATTTGCTGTTGCCCTTGTGCTCGTGCGGAGGCTGGCTTTCCCCAACAAAGGCAGGGAAAACGCCGCAGCTCTTCGCTGAAAGGAATGGGGGAGTGAGTGGGATTTTCTTGGAATGTTTTGGGATTGGAATGTTGGGATGTTGCCACTCATTGGAAGGTCTATTTCATGTCGGAATGTGACCACCTCCAAGACCCGCCGAGGCACTCATTCTCATCATCCAACGCCGAGGTCGCCTGGAGTGTGAAAGACGCAAGCTGCTCAGGTGACCTTGCAGTGATCATTGTTCATGCTATAATCAAAATACTATATCAAGATATATAGTATAGACGATAATATATACCAGCTGCTTCCAAGGGGTTTACCAATGGACAACCCTACACTGCTTATAGGTCACCATTGGACACCCATTGGAAGCTCTAGGTATGTTTGAATTTGACCTCAATCATGATGGAGGAATAACCTAGAATTTCGATTTACAATATGACACACGGTCAACAATTTTCAGGTGCGACACACTCCAAAGAAACTTCAAACTCACTCTTGAATATGTATATATATATATATGCTACCCCCGCCAAATGTCTACCTTTTATATAGTTAATTCTATTTTGATTCCCAATTTGAGTTTGATTAACTCTATATCAATCTTAATTTGATTCTAGTTCAATGCATTGTTTAGTTTCAGCTAGTTTTAATCTTATACCATTCAATTTCAGTTGTTTTACAATTCTAGTTTAATTCTATGTTGAGTACCAATTTAATTTTGAGTAGTTCAACTTTTATTTGAACTCGATTCTAGTTCAATGCAAATCTATTTCTAATTCAATACAAATCGAATTATGATTTAATTATGACTTTATTCTAGAAAGAGGGTTTTGCTGGGGGTGTGATTTTAAGAAAACAGTCTTTAAGAAAGCAACACATAATTGACATCCTCCTGAATGACCTAATTCTAATTCAACTCCAATTGAAATCAAATTCAAATCTATTTAAATCTACTGTAATTAAATGTTACTTCTTTTCAGTTATAAATCAATTAAATGTTAATGTTGAGTAAATTCAATATATAGCATGTTTTAATTGGAGTTCAATCCAAATTTATTTCTAGTTAACGGTTACTTCTTTTCAATTTAATTTCTATGCAGTTTATGTGTAAATCGAATATAATTACAGTTTTTCTAATCTAGTTATGTCACATGTCTGATATGCAATTCTAATTTGCTTCTAGAGAGTGCGCCTTGCTTTTAAAATGAACGCTTTGTATATAATTTATGTGTTGCTTTCTCAAAGGTTGTCTTCTTAAAATCACACCCCCAGCAAAGTCCTCTCTCTAGAATAAAGTCAGCCTCAAAAGATCGTTTTGTTGGTTTTCATTATGTTGTTTTTTTGTGTTTTTTGGTGTGGAGATCCAAAAACCCAAAAACACATTGTGTTTTTTTGAAGGTTTATTGTACTAGAACACTGCCAAAAACAAACAATACACGTGCATGTTTTGAGTATTTGATGTTTGGTTTTACCATTGCTATCCATTGCAAACGTTTGCGTTCAGGAAGTTTATGAATGCTCCTTCCACACTGTACTCAGCACAAAATCTAGAAATAGCGTTTGCAAACGTTTGCAAACGTTTACAAACGAGAGGGGGTTCAAGATTCAAGATTTAAGATTCAAGATTCAAGGCCTAGAAAGAAGTTCTTGAATCCTGTATTCAAAACTTGAATCCAGGATCCAAAGTTTGGAATCCTGGATTCAAGAACTTTTTTCTAGGCCTTGAATCTTAAATCTTGAACCCCCTCTCGTTTGTAAACGTTTGCAAACGCTATTTCTAGATTTTGTGCTGAGTACACTGTGGAAGGAGCATTCATAAACTTCCTGAACGCAAACGTCTGCAATGGTAAAAGCAAACATCAAATACTCAAAACATGCACGTGTATTTTTTGTTTTTGGCAGTGTTCTAGTACAATAAACCTTCAAATAACGCAATGTTTTTTATTTTTGAATCTCAACACCAAAAAATGTGTCCTTTCATTTGTTATTGTTTTTGAATTGGGAAGTGCTTTGTTTTTTGTTCGATGTTTTATATTCAAACAAAATGCATAAAACACTGTAATCAAAACCAACAGAGGTCATTTGGGGGGGTACCATATATCAGGAAGGAATCGGTTCCGGGGTCAACCCCCCCGCACAAAATTGCACCCACTTTGAAGCACCTGAACTGCTGGTGCTGTCGAGCAAGTGCCCCGATCTGCCACCCCGGGAAAGTGCCCCGCAACTTCAGTTCTTGGGCTCACTCCCGGTTTTCAGCGGTTTTTCGGGGTGAGCTGGTGAAAGTGCAGATGGTGCACCATCCGCCTCATCCAGCAAAGCCAACTCGATATCATCTCTAAGCCTCAACGGATTGGGCTGAGAGAAGGTGGGAGAGAAGATACTATGAGTCAACACGGTTCTTTTTGCAGCGTTCTGTGGGTTTCTGATTTGAATGCCCAAAGCAGCCAAAGTAGGAGCACCCTAGCCTATTCCCTTTGTCCAGCCAGGGGGAATGAGGCTGTTTAGCAGGTTTCCAAACCTCCGACATGGACCAGCCTATGTAGGGAATGGTTTGTGAGGACATGAGGAGAGTCACAACCTGTGGTCTTCTTGTATCTCAATTGTCCCATCGATATTCATCGATCATCTATCCTAGATCTATCCGTATCTTCAAAAGCTTGCGCTTTTATCAGACCGCCCAAAACAGCTCTGCAAGCCTTTCAATCTTTATTCATAAACAACTCCTTCGGAGCTTTTGTGGGCGACTCCAGAAGCGCGAGAAACACACCAAAGATGCTCCAGAACCGCCCGTCGCCCCCCGCGGTCGGTTCTGGCGCTGAGGCGCAGTAGGCGTGCGAATCCCAGCCTTTGCCGTTCGCCACCTGGACGGGGGGATTTCGGTGGGCCCAGTTGGACCCCCCCCCAACCCACTGGCCCGGCGCCAGGCTCTTCCATCACTGAGCTTCGTGTCCAGCTTGAGGGACACTCTCACTCTCAGAAGGCTGACATCGCTGAAAACTGTGCATCTTCAGCCTGAAACCCAATTCGGGGCCGTACAGATCCCATCAATCAAACCTCCCCAAAAACAACAGAACAACACAAGCCCAAACATGCTCAAACACACCCAAAACAGCTGAAATTGGTGTGTCTCTCAACCGCTGCCTCTGGACGAAGCTTCCGTTCGGCTAAGATCTACTTCACTAACAGTTGCAACGTCAAATGGAACAAGACACCCCTGCCATCCCCTGGCCCGGTTTTTGGGTCTGCCGAACCCACGGGGTGTCGCCGAACCCGGAGGCCTCCCGACATGGTGTCGCCTGTTGGGACACCGACCCGTCGAGCCCACGACCAGTCACCCAGTCGTTGCTGCCCGGAACAAGCTCGTTGACTGACCGGAAGACCGACCGACGCCCAACGAGACTTGTGCCGCTTCTGCCCGGACCGTGGTCTCTATTGGTCGGCCTGAAAGGATGTTGGTGAAGTCCAAATGGCGATCCAATTCATAACCTTGCCAGGTTGTCAGTCATCTCTAGAAACAAAGAAGCTGAAGCTGCTGCTTTGCTGCTGATTCTCAGTGTTTGTTTCATAGATGACGAACCCCAGTGGTGGAAGAAGTGCAAAGAACATGACTAAACACATCTTCACAAGTGACAAAGGCACACAAATCAGATCTGCAACCCCCCTCGGTTTTGACTCTGCGTGGCATCATCAACGAGCAAAATGGGATACACGCGTTCTAATGTTCTAAAGACTTTAAAGACGTGTTCACACAATGACCAGCTTGGCCATGTAGTGAAAAGCCATCGACACCATTAGCCATCGACACCATAATGCACATTCTCTCAAATACCTGTTGCCGCCCAGAAACGATCCTCGAGATGGCTGATTCCCAAGGATCCTGGAGGTGGGCAGGTGTTTTTTTTTGCTGTGCGCCTCTCCCGAAAAGAAACACCAGCTAGACATCCACGCCCCCCCACTGTGGCATGCTGTGACCGTCACTGCGAGGAGAGCGGTCTGACCGTCGATGGTGTTTCCCGGAAACAGCAATTTTTTTGCCCACGATATTGAACGATTCAGATCAGATACACCTGTCGTTCATGGGCTATCCATATCCTCCAAAAGATCCATTCAGCACATCCAATCATCGAACATTCATGCGAATGGAGTTGCAATGAGTTGTGTACTGGCTCATGACCGAATCGCGGGGAAACCCTAAACCCTTCCGTTGCGCGTTTCCGTTGCACGAAGAGTGCACTCCGCAGCAGCGGCCCCCCTACCAGTCCTAAAACTTCTTGTATGGCGTCATTCGAAACATCAACCTCATCCTTGTCTCTTGGATAGAGCACCTCAAGCAGAGGTGAATGGTGGTGCAAAAACTGTGCTTGCTTGAGATCTTTTCCTGCAACTAGGTATTGCAACGAAGGGACACATGAGGATTGATCACTCACGTTGGAAAACTCTACAACCTTAAAGCAGGACGCAGGACTGCTTGACGGTTTCACATCCATCTGTCTTGCACGCCTGGGATTTTTTTGGGTGCTTTTTGCTGGGCCAGTTATGGCATGTAGTATGAGATATGAAAAAAAACAAGATTTTGCGCACATGCTGGGCGGCGACACACCAAACTCAAACAACATCATGGGCCGGTGTTTAGATGTTTGTCAGTTTGGCAAAGACATGCGTACTACTTACTTTAGCTCCCACATCATAAGATTAGTATATTCTCTTGTCATCAACTGCAACACCAGTCTCAGCCAAGTAATGCTGATGTGCTGATATGCTTCCTGACTAAAACGTATGCCAGTCAGAAGGGCATCTTAACGCCACGCTTTCCCATTTTCTTGTCAAGCAGCATTGTCGCGCAGACTTCCCAAACAAAGGTAAGGCTGCTGTGGAAGAAAGAAGCACCTGCCACTTTCAGAGAACACCAACCCAGTTCGGTCAACTTCTTCTGCGACGGATCCGTCGGATGTCGGATGTCGAATGGCCGACCTGCATGAGCAGACCTTCCAAAGTTCTGGTGAATCTCGACATCTTCATCTACAAGTGCATCTTCATCCCTTTTGATACCAAATCTTCATCTTCAAACGGGTCCCATTTGATTCCTTCACGATGCATCTTAGTGACCCGTACGATCCATCGTTTTCAGCCGTTGCTGAAACGGACCGACCCCAGAAAACGCTATCGACCGGCCTCTCCAATCGGGTTCGTCGAATTGTGCCTGTGGGAAGGCGACAAAGAGGTAAAGGAAATAAGACAAGGAGGTTGACTTCTAAAGGAGGTCAAGGAGCAACATCCACTGCTAAAGGAATAAGACAATCAAGTTAACAGTGAACAGTTCTTGGGGTAGACTTGGTCGAATTGTCCGGAGCGGTAGACTTCGAATGGTCTTTGCACATGCCATACGTCCTGAAGCATGTCCAGAAGCTCAGCTTCTTCGTCTCTAGGTGTTGGTACACGTACTCCTGTATGTACATGTTCATCTATAGAGAGACTCACGGTTCGACCCGCTGGAAGGGGCCCGGGAAATCGACTCAAAATCTGCATGCCATATCCTCACTCATCCTCATTCCCTACACCCCTTCTAAAACAACTCCCTCAAACACCCGTAAACCTGAATTCAGTGCTATTATAGTGCTTAGTGCTTATATTCCGTTTTGTTATATCTTCCATCCCGGGTCGGACCATCCCTCCTGACCAGCTCCTCGGTCACCACCCGAGTTCACTCGCCCACCCGAGTTCACTCCGCCTGAGCCGTGGCTCCAAAGGCCGCCGATGGCTCGAAGGAGCGAGGACTTCCCCGTGCCGCTGGTGCCTTCGATCAGCAGCGACTCCCCTGGCTCTCCAGCGGCGAGGGCAGCGCTAAAAGGGCACAGCTTCCACGTTTTGAAAGGTCAAAGGAAGTCGGAAGGGGTTAGGTCGAAGCGGCTTAGTGGTGAGATCCGCCACAGGCCACTATAGTGTCCTTTTTTTCTCGCAAGGGTGGTTCAACTGCGAGAGAAGAGAGCTAGGTATAGCCAAAACCCTCTGAAACCACGGACTCTGCGATCATCGCCTTCAGTGTGGCAGGATCTTTGCAGCAAGCACTGGGAATGCGCAATTCATTGTGGCAGGTTTTACCTACCAGCGGCGCGCACTTTTCACCTGAGTCAGAGCCAACACATGAAAATTGCAAGTGGTCTTTCTTCCAGCCCTCAACGGGCGGTTTAAATGAGCCCGTGAAGAATCGTAGAAGCTTGTTCAATTGCCGCTTCACGGGAGGCAAGTCCTGACCCTCCTTCTGCAAGTCGTGTAAGACTTCAATGATCACAGCTTTCTCATCGCTGCTACAAGAAGGAAATCCCCACCAAACTGCCTCCAACATTTCGTCCACATTGACCTCTGAGCTGCCTTCTATGAGATGGGAGAGTTTCCTCCACTTCCCATCCACAAGCTTCCAGAGTCCAGAGGTGCTGGGGATCACTTCCCGAAAGCCCTGCACAATGTACTTCACCGGCTCTTCAAAAGCCTTCCAAGACTGTTCACATCGGCGTTCCGTGAAGTCTCGCGCTGCGCTGAAGGGAACGGTGTCGTCTGCTTTCGCACCATCTGGTGCAAGAGAGCCCCATCCCAACTAGAGAGCATCCCACATCATTTCATCCCGGAAGATTGGCTTGTAGCAACTGGCCTTTGAAGGGGTGAGTTGCGTGCTTACCAGCAGCAGTTCTGGTTAAAGTCTTGATCGATGGTAAAGGCTCAGACCATCTCAGACCCAAGATTAGGGGAATGTTGTTGCAACTTCGCCTTCACTAGCAAGGGTGGGGAGTCTTGTTGTCGTTTCATCGAATCCAGTGCTAGCAGGGAGGGATTGCTTCAGCAAGTGTGCTTGTTGGGATGGGATTGGAAGAGCGGTTTAGAATAGTTTATAGAAGTGCAAGGTAGCATGTCAAAGCACAAGAGGGTGAGTTGCCGAATCCGAAGAAGTCCTGTATTGTCCACTTTTGTAGGGAGTATCGATTGCAATGGTTCTGAAGTAGGCATAATCATATCAAAATCCAATCAGATCTGACAATAGGAGGTTTCGCTAAAGAAAAACGAGCATCAAACAGATTCAACAAGCATTGAAACTGGCCTGGGTGTACTTGCCTGTGTGGTCCTTAACTTCATCGCAGCTCAGCCATCCGTAGCTTTGCAGCTCCTGCGGGCTACGTCGCATCCATATGGCCGCCAGCTTCTCACAGACAGGGATGGTGTCCTCCTTGTTGTAGAAAGAAGTGGTTTGGGGCGTGACCACATAACCGGCCACCAAGCTCTGGTAAATGATACTGTGGAGACCCATTGGCGCGAAACCCAGGTCCGTGACGATGTGAGCCCGAGCCAGCCACTTCCCCAAAAACTGGAAACGCACGCGGGCGGCAGAAGGCAGCTTCTCTGCGTTGTCTTTTTCGCCGAGAAACCTTTCATATGCCGAATCGTAAGCGTCATAGGCAAATTTCAACATGGATCCGATTCTCCCGCCTCTCCCAGTCTGTCCTGATGCTTCGACCTCTTCCGATGCTTCGATCTCTTCCACACTGATGGGCACCAGCTCTCCAGATGGCAAGGCTTTGAGCAAGTATTGCGGTGTGCCCTCATCTCCGCACTTGCCACTGCTGATGCACTGCAAGCCTGTCGTGTCTGCATGGCCAGCTGGCAGCACGATGGACTGCAGGACAAGCGAGAGCCACTCTTTGCGCAAACCCAAAGCATCCACTCCTCCCTCGTTTGTGAAGTTCACCGTGAAGAAGAAGCCGGTCCAGTTTGCACCCCATGCTCTTGGATCTTCATATTCAAGAATGTTTCGAGTTTGTTCGAAGATGGTGGTGCTGGAGTTCCGGTGGAGCTGCACCTCGCACAGGTGGTAGCATTCGGTTTGCTTACAATTCGACAGTGCGAGCCTGAAGATGACATCTTCTCTAGTGCCCGCGGAAGACTACAAAAAGGCAATTTTTCCGGAAGTTTGGCTGTGACACCGACACGCAGTTCATGTGTTTTGACAGCTCGTGTCCCTGGTTCTAGTTTGCTGGCACTGACTAGAACTTGCAGCAATACCTGCATATACCTGCTGCAGTTTCTATTTCTAGGTCTGAATGCCGTAGTCGTGCGGCAAATAGTTACATGTTTCGCATCAGAACGCATTGAACGCACCCAGTCTCAGTGGAATGATTGATCTTGCATGCATGCTCTGTGGTTTTGGGTGATCATGAATCATTAGTTTCGGATTCCTTTGTGCTTGCCTTGCACCACCAGGTGCGAGCAAAAGCAGCCTACAGTAGCCTGGGAGATACATGAAAAGGAATTGGGTTACATATGGTCACATCAAACATTCTCTGAGCACTCGGTTGAGGACAAAAGCCTGACATCCAAACTGTTGTAGCCTTTGTTCGGGTGTGTGTTCAAGTGCTTCGCCGCGCGGCCCCGCAGCACGAAAACGCTGGCGCGAGGGTAGCTGGACCTGCTTCGTCAGGGCTTCACGACCCAATTCTAGCGCTTGGCAGTGTTTGGTACTCGAATTCACGGCCTTGTTTTGGGGAGCCCTGGCCTTGATGGCTCAACCAACTGCGCAGTGCTTCTGGTGGGCTGCTGTTGCTTTTGGTGGTAGTGGTTAGGGTGTGGAGCTTTGGGGAACTTTAGTATCTTTAGTTGCTCATAGTTGTTCATTATTACCACGTTCCAAAATAAACCTTCCACGCTGCTTCTGAAAGGCTTCCGCACGGAGGTTTGATCTCACACACGCAGTTTTTAACATGTTCTGTGCTACAGTCACTTCCACAAACCTTTCACAACTGCGGTCTCAAGACTTCACACTACAAGAAACTGGACTAGAAGACTGGAAAACTATATATATAGATAAATATACGTACAGTAAATCTGTCATCAAAACATTTTTTTGAAACCACCATCTACTAGAAACTTTCAAGCACGACGACTACGCAATCGTATGCAATCCTTTTTCCGAATACATGTTGACTCTGTGTTCTCCTGTTCATCTCCCAAACACAGGGGCTCGCCTTATGAATGAAACATTTCATCAAATCCACGGTCGGCATCCACACTTTAGGTGGTTTGAATGACTTCACTGCTTCCTTCCGCATCTCCTCTTCGTCCTCTTCCTTCAGCTCCAAGGCCATGAACCGTTCGTCTGATACATGAGCCATTTGATGCACACGGTGTCCGGAGGCACCATGTAGTGCCACATATGCGATCATCCAAAGCAGCAGGCTTTGAAGGACAGCCATGACCGCGTGATGACGCACAAACAGATATATTGTCAAAAAAAACACAGAAATCAAGATTGAACCAAACTTTGGCGGACTGTGAAGTGTTTCTAGCATAGTCCTCACATCATCGCAGAGTTTGCCTGCACTTTTTGCTCTAGACTCCGAAGGGTCTGATCATCAAGTTTCCAGGAACGCAATGGCACACCTCAGGGGACAAGCCCCTGCTTAGCGAAAACATTGCCCAAATGATCCGGGACCGCCGGGACCACAGCTTTTAGCAGAGGGAGATCGTGGAGACCATGGGTCTTCAACACCGTGGCGTAACTTGCAGGCTCTTGGTTAACTAGACGACGGGTGGCCTGGGAGAACTTCCAGATTCCAGCTTCCAGCGCCATGTGTCGACGACAGTTACACCCTTCGGCGCCTTCCACCGTCAACTTCGACGACACTTTGAAAACTACATTCGCATTTCGCCCCATGTTTGTGCGCTCGACACGCATGATCTCCGCAGAGGGTTCGTGCTCACGCAAAATTTGCCTGTCACCTGCACGTCCGAGCACTCGACGCGCACGATCTCCGCAGACGGTTCATCCGCCCAAGGCAAAATTTGTTGCAATTTGCCTCACGTTCGAGCACTCGACGCGGCAGAGGGTTCATCCAGCACAGCCGGAATTTGCATTTCGCCTCACCTTCGAGCACTCGACACGCACGATCTCCGCAAAGGGTTGCCTCCGCCCAGGCCAGAATTCGCCACATGTTTGTGAGCACTCGGGGCGGACGATCTCCGCAGAGGGTCACGCTTTGCAAGCCCTGTCCGCACAGGCCCCCGCCCAAGAAAGAATTGATAAAGAACCAAGATGTGTCATGCACGCGCGAACAAACGTATGATATGCTTTAGTCTATTTTTTTTTAACTTTTGCATCTGTCTTTGCTGAAGCAAGACCCCAGCGAAAGTCATACATGTTTTGCATGTGATTTTACTTCAGCCAGATCCCAGCGAGAGTTGTACTTGACTTTGCATATGACTTTACTTAAACAAGATCTCACCGAAAGTTATCCAAGCAAGATCCCAGCACCAAAGCAACCAATCCACCCAAGCAAGATCCCAGCACCAACGCAATGCTAGCGTAGCAGCAGATCTACATAACCATACCTGCAAACTGCAGATGTACAAGTGCAGCTATGTAAGTCGCAAATGTATTACCACCTCCGTAGCAGCTCTGGAAGACCACACCTGCAAGCTGCAGATGTGTATATATATATATATTAGATATATATATATAAATATATAATATTATACAATATATATATAATATATAAATATATATATATATGTCAATGTATAATATATATATAATATATATGTACTTAGACCATACATACAAAGGCGGCTATATAAGTCCCAAGCGTATTGATGCAAATGTGTTATGCAAAAGATTTCTACAGAAGAACCCTTCGCAACGCTCCTGGGACAAAGAGCACGGATCGGAGATTTGAGTTGAGCACCCACGAACCACTTGAAACCACGTGAAAAAGGATAAACAATGAGTACAAAAGCATCCATCCATGAACGAGTTGTTTTCGACCAGAGAGTTGGACGGATGACTTCTGGTTTGCAACCATACAGCCACCTCCGCATGAGATCCTGTCCAAAACATGCGTGCGATCAATCTGGCTGAACTACTGAAATAGATCGTGGACCGAAAGTAAGAAATGCAAACCAACGTCTCTAACGTCATTGTTCTGTGAACTTTGAGCTGAACATGTATCAAGATTGCAAATGCCTAAGAATACTTACACAAATGGCTGTGAGTCAGATCTGGGTCACGACTCTGTCATTTTTTCAGCTGCGGGGCCTTTCTTCACAGTCAAGGAGAGCTCGTGAACTATGGGCTGCTGACAGTTGAAAGGCGGATACAAAGTGACCTGAAGACAAGCATCAGATTGGAGTGTAGGTGTCTACACAGTACGTGCAGTATAAACATTGAAAAGAACAGAAGCAAACATCCGAAACACCGCTTTCACGACTCCTGATGGTTCTCTTGTGTGGAACGGCCTGTTCTGGCCATGAGACATGTGCCTGCTTTCACAGGATTTCACAGGCACCACTGCTGAAGTTGGAGTGTTGTCAATGTCAAATTCACTATGTAAGCAACTGTTACTGTAGATGGTCTGTCAAGACTCCCAGCGGCCCTTTGAACATCCCAAACAAAATAGTGTGCTCAGTTTGCTTCACATTCCGTTTTGGAGTTGACCTCTTTGACCCATTCACTCACTTTTCTATTTTTGCCTGTGTCCCTCCTGAACTCTCGAAAAAAAAAAAACATAACAGCTAGACCTGTGGTGCCGCACTGGACCTCCCATGACGCTCTGCCGTCCCTTTCCACGACACTGACTCCGCTCAGTCAAAGCGGCAGAGCAAAGCTGCAAGCGTGTCGGGGTGGTGACCTGAAAGCGCTGCTCCGAGCGAAGTAGCGATTCCACGGCTCCGAGCGTTCTAGAACCTGTTTTTTTCCGAGGAGAAGAAGCCAAGAACGCCATGCAGATCTGAGGACGAAAACGGACTTGAAGATGTTCGATTTGAAGGTGAAACCAACTTTGGACGTTGTTTTAAATGAGGTTTCCTGGTGGAAATCAACACGGTTTCGATGTCGCCGCTTGGATTTTTCAATCTTTCAGGACCGCTGCTGACAAATGAGGAAAACGGGGCGAAGTGAAACATTCGAAGACCAGGAGAACTCACAAGGATGCCGTCGAAACCCGTTCTTTTTTTTTTGCAATTTGACCCACCAATTCTCCATGGTACAATCCATGCACGTATTGTCTGAAAGCTTCCAAAAAACCTCAAAAACCTCTGTTCAACCAGCAAATCGGTCGCCAAAGCCTTGACCTGAAAGCAAATTTCATCAAGGCACCGATGTAAAATGGACGGATTCGTTCGAAGGACCGGAATTCGCCGAGGTCACCAATGGACCCTGTATGGCTCACCATGTTAGCGAGTGGTGACATGAATGGTTGTCCTGTTGTTATCAAATTCGCATCCCCCCCACCAAATCGCTCTCTTTCTCTCTCTGTCTCCCGTCCTTTTTCGCATCCCTTCAATGCGGTCGCCTCCAACTCGACCAGTGTGACAGCGGTTTTCACAAACTCCTCCAAACCAAACAAGGCTCTCCCGTCGTGCAAACTCACTCTGTTTGCCCTGAAAACTAGAAAACAACCGAGGAGAGTTGTCACGCACAAATGAAAAGGAGGGTTGGTCAGCTGAATCATTAAGGTAAAGTGACAAAACCATCTTCTATTATACGTTGCATGTATTCTGTTTTTGAGGACACGGACTCTTGAGTGAGCAAAGGTTTAGCGAGCACCATCACATGCCGAAGTCACCGGTATGCGACGCGTATCCCTGAAATATAAACAGCCAAAAAAAACGAACATTAGAGAAGGTCAACGGCTCTGGTGGAGACGGTCTAACAAAGGGAGAGGGGGTGGAGTCGTACAGCAAAGGATGCAAAAGGCAAGCAAGAAAGCAAAAACAAGTACAGTAGGTCCTGGGCAACCCCACAAAGTTGGCCCGGCAGGAATTGTCAGCGGCACGAAAATGCTACTGCCCGCGCTGGATACAACAAGATGTCCTCAATTGAGGGTGGTTGAAGGACACAATCCCAGCTCGTATGAGTAGTACACCCACCTTGAGCCAGGCCAAATCTGGGCAGTCACAAACATAGGGCTGACATGCAAGCTCTAGCGTGGCGCCGATTGCTTAGACCATGATGCTGCAGCCAGTATACCTGACCCGAGGTCAAATAAAACCCAAGAACCGGGCGAAGGTGTGTCTTGCTCCTCTTGAAGTCAGTGGAAATGGTGCAGGCGGGCAGTGGTTCAACAACCTGTCGGGATCTCCCGGGTGAAACCAGCGTGAAGTACGGCCTGGCCCCGATTGCTAAACCGGACATATGACCTGCCGGTCGCTCACCACAACTATACAAATCAACCAAAGCTTGACGGAGCTCTCCACTGCCTATCTACCGAAAAGTCTGGTAGAAAGGCGTTGAAGAGGTTCAATCAGTTGTCAGCCCCTTCTAAAGCGTGTTGCCAATCATGCATCATTGGCTTCCATTTTGCGGTGCCATAATACCTATTTGAGAAATTTTGAGTACAAGCATTCCTACGGCCCAACCCTGTCAGCAGGATGAAAGCGTCATGGTCACTCTTTGATGAAATGTCATTGTAGAGGGTGGGGTGTGCTTGACAACGGGAATAAGCTTGGAAGAACCAAAAGACGGGTCCAGGGTGGAACCGCATGCATAGGTCTGCCGTGTGGTTTGCAAACCGGATTTCTCGATCCACTGGCCCGCCGCATGCCAAACGCAGATCATTGGCAGGCTCCCAATCATTGGCAGGCTGTATGGAATCTTGGTAGATGATTTGGTAGATGATGTAGTGCGCAGCTGGCTACTGCAAGCCAACTGGATATTGGATCTCCCACATCGGCTTCGGCTCATGTCCGTAACTGCTGGATAGACTTGTTTGCGTCAACTGCTTGATGCTGGACAAAATGGGCAGAAGCAAGGGGGTGTTGGGCTGAGGGGGTGGAGTGGCTGATGCCGAACCGCCTTAGCATCTCAGGTGTGGGCGCTTCACCCTCCATGACCATTGGATTGGGTGTGGGGCATAGCTTTTCACCATCCGATTCTTCTCATAGTGTTGGGTACTCTAGTGACTCTAGTGTGAGCTCCTCGCAGTATCACTCCTCGGCTCATGGCGGAGGTGCATACTGAAGTAGAAACCTGCTGGCCGTTTGGATCCCTGAGCAGAGTGGTTGGCATCATCACCTCGTCGCCTTAATCAGTCTGTCCTGCCACTCCATTACGGCACAGTGCTTTTGAGCGCACTGTGTGGACATGACTGTCGTCAAGGCAGCAGCCGCAGCTCTGTCTGATCCGGTTCCGGAGGAAAGGAGTCATGAGTAAAACAATCTTCCACAGAAAAAGACGGCCCTCCCACCAAACAAAAACAGTGTCGTTTTTCTCAATAGGGGGTCCCCCCATATTTTGGGACCCGCAAAGATGGAAAGCTGGGAAGAGCTTCAAGACTGAAAAGTCGCCTAGAAAAAGTGTAAACTCCTTGACACTTGTATCGAACATGTTTTGAAGACCTCCAGATCGGAGGGCGCCATGGGCAATAACAGTGTTGATGCTTTAGATGTTGTTTTCCCACAATGGTCACTTGAGGCCATGACAAGGTGGGCATGCACTGGGTCGAATTGATATTGGTGATTGGCTGCTCCTACTGCTTTCCTTGTTTGGCGCAAGAAGCAGATTTACAATCAGCAGATGCTGGGTCAGGTTGCTGGCGGCTTACCTGCTAATGACTTTGTGCAGGTTATGACATGGCCGATGCAGGATCAAGCCGTTTCAGAATGTTTTTTAGGCATTGTTTCCCCATGTGAGTCGACACAATAACACACCCTCTTTTGAATTCACCCTGAAAAAGCACGTACCACCTCCGGGAGTCCACGCCTTCGTACACTTCCCACCCCCCCCCAAACCCTCCCAACAAACACTTTACAACGACCCAACTCTTACTCCAACCCAAGAGGGGGCCGTGTTTGGTGTGTGCTTTGCTTACTTTTCCTTTGTCTCCTCGGCGGAGGATCCGTTCTCCAGATCCGACACGGAGTCGTAGCTCGAGGACTCGTCATCGCTGCTCTCGGCGCCGATGGTCGTGACCTCGTCGTCGACCTCCTTCATCTTCTCCAAGTGGTCCTGACGCGTCCGTCCGAAGCCGTCCGAACGCTGCTCGCGGAAGCCTGGAACCGGGTCCGGCGGGTCTGGTGCGGGTCTGGCGGGTCTGGTGTGGTGCGGCGGGGCGAGAGAGAGAGAAAGCTTTTGGTCTGAAGAAGAATGCACCAAGCAATTGGGTGAGAAGATCATGAGAGCCCGTGGTTTAGCAGTATGAAATACCCTATAGGTCCCAGGTGATCCCTGCCTCCATCTCTGCTTGATTGAAGCTCAAACATGGGTTCAAAAAATGAAGCACTGGATGAGGGAATTCAAGAACCCCTGATCCCACTGGCTCTTCATTCCATACCACAGCCAACCACAGCTACATTGTAAATTAGTAAAGTAATATTCAGTACTTTTAGGGATCTTTTAGGGCTGGCAACATGGCAGGACATACAAGAAAAGGCTGAAGCATGCTGAAGCTGATTCTGAGTATGTATCACTCAAAAGAAACCAGCAAAGAGTCATTCCTACGCAAAATCACACCAAACAACACCTTCAGCTCTAGATTCTAAATCCTGTCGCATTCGCCTTTTTCATCTTCAACAGCCTCGTGTCGTCTTCGTTTCCTCCACAGTAGCCTCATCCCTAACCGCTCGGAGTGCGGCGGGTGCTCACATCTCACTCCTTTGGTCGCTGCCCCCGACGCCTGAGATTTCCTGATCTTGAGCAGAGAATCCCAAATCTCCTGATGACGGAAAGAGCCAAGTCTCGTCATGGCAGGTCATGGCAGGTTCTGGAATTCTTTTTTGCGACCCAAATGATCCTAAGTACTATGTCGACTCCCAATCCTCCAAACTCCATGGAATTCGGAAAGATTTGAATAATTTTGTATACATTGATTAAGTTATAGAGGTCAATGTAAGTCTAAAAATTCCAGGCCCCGACGGATTGTCTCTAAAAATGGATGTCTGAACGATTTTCAATGGAAAGTCTTCCATCTTCGGCCCCTGGGGTCTTCCATTCGCCGCTTTTGTCTACAGCTGAGGGTCTTGGTGAGCTTTCGAATGGCCCAACCACCGCTGGACCCCTTGGACCGACACCTAGCTATGCAATTCCAAGTCCGGAGTCCGGGATGTGTGGTGAGAAGATGGACACAAAGAGAAGACGAACCCGAGGATGCCCAACTCGCAGCAACAAATTCCCGATGCAAAGACGAAGTCGCTTCAGTGGAAGCGCTGCAGTCCGGTCGCAGTACGATGGGAGGGTTCAAAGCCACAGCTTGCTAGCCCACTCAATGTGCCTTTTGGCAACGGCCCAGAAACCCACACAAACTCGCCCTCAAAGAGCCCCCGAATGACTTGGCAATCAACTATGCTATAAGGGGATTGTCCGGGTGTGTCCACGGCAATGGCTTGGTCTTAGAGGTCCATCCCTCCAAACTGCTTTCAGCTATATACACAAAGACATGTCGGTTTCGATGTAAGGGTCATGTACTTACGCCTCCCATCTCTTTCCCAAAACAAAACAACCCACCAAGCGCCGTCTCCCACACCCACCACCAAGCGCCAGCCGCCCACGCCAGCCACGCCACACGTGGCCTATCCCCACCCGGTCCGTCCTGCACACGCACCGATTCTGCGCCGAGCCTGGCGAAATTATCCAACTCCTGTCACAGCACGGAGCGCGCCCGGTGGAGCAGCCAGGGCGAGCCCGGTGCACTCCCAAACCGCCCCCCTTGGAGTGAAAAAGTGGCCACGTGGTCCACTATAGGAAAAGGGTATAGGTCAAGTAGCCGGACCATTTTAGGTTGTTGGGCTACTTCGAGGTGGGCGTGCCATTTGTGAGACGCGTTTTTCGTGATCATCCAATCCGCTTGTTGTCCACTGGGACAGCATAAGCGACAGCATAGGCGATCTGCCACTTAGCAGGAGAAATGACCTATATATATAGCCTACCAAACAAACAGAAGTCTAGTGACTAGTCTCGTGGATCAAGTCGCTGGGTAGCCTTGTACCCCAACAAATGAACATGTAAAGTAGGACTTGGAACTTCGCCGGATGTCGCGAGGCCGGAGATGCAAGACATGGAACTGGCCCGGGATTGTCCCCAAACTCCTTGCCGATGTCCATCATGCCGCTCATGAGGTTTTGGAAAAGTATCTGCGAGACATCAGGAGCCAAAGAAACAATGAAGAACATCAGTCATGAGGAAGAGCTCCAAGTCAAAGCCCGCGGGCCCAAGATGGCACAAAAGACCCCCAATCGCTTGCGTTCAGTTCAGTTGATACATCCAAATTGTACAGCTGTATTGTGGCCTAACATGCCAATGCACAGGTGTGGCAAAGAGGAGAGAAGGGGAGGGGAAAGCAATGGTGTTTGCGTTAATTGGTGAATTTAATGGAATTTATATAAGAGCTGGTGCAGAATTTCTTCCTATCATCAGGATCTGTTGAAGCCAAAAACATAGACATGAACACACCAGCGGCTGATTCATCACATGCCAACATACTTGTGGGATAGAGGGAAACTGGTCTTGTCCCAATACTACTTTGGTGGAATGAAGTCAATATCGATTACCCAATAACCATGTCATGGTAGATATTGTAAAATATTGTAAAGGTATTTGGAATTGTTTGGACGTATTTGGTATAACAATCTCTGGCAGGGCGTCCATTCACCACAAATTGGAAGTGGATGGGGAAAAAAACACCCCGATGTCGGATTACCATTATGAAACTCCGAATACCAAACAGGTGCCATCCACCTGTGCCATCCGCGTCTCCTCCGTTCCCGACGGGGCGCCATGAGGGCATCGCCGTGTAGACGCGCCGGGCATCGCGAAAGCTTGGCGTTTGGCCCCGCCTGAGACTGTTGAATCACGCCGAAGCTCACCAGGCCCTGCAAGTACCTCGCTCTATTCGGGCCCCATCCGAAGGGTACACGAGGTGCCAGGCTTGGACCACATCCGAAGGGTCCGGCAGAAAAGGGTCCAAGGTCCTACAAAACGCCCGCACATCCAGGGAAGGTTGATGAAAAAAAGGGTAGGAATGACCTTTTCCATGCGCTCTCCAGACGCTTCAGATAGAAATATAAAGTCCCCAAAGCACCGTTCGTCGTCTCGATGGGCTCTGCACTCCGAAAATGTCTGACAACTGACCGTGACCCGCCAAAAATAAGCGCCACTGGTAGTAGAAACAACTGGCTTGACACGTGACTTGATGTTGAACACCGTGCCAAAGCCCTTGACTTGTCCAACTTCCAGCATATCTTGTAGGTCCAACTGGTCCAATGTCTTTTTTTTCTTAGGCAGGAAAGCCAGCAAGCCAAAAGCACCAATCCATGTTCTAACTTGGGACCCCAAGCGCTTGGTTACTCATGGTGGCCCTATCTTCTCTTTACATCAACCCTTAGAAACACCCCACCGACCACCGACCGTGGCACATGGGGGCGACTATGAGCATCGGCATCAAAATGAAGGCCAGCGACACCACTCCTGGTCTCGTCTTGCATCGTCTCGCATCGTCTGATGCTCCATGTTCACGTTGCGAACCATGACGCTGCGACGAAGGGAGACAAGGTCGACTGAGACGTCTCTCTTGGTGTTTTCTGGCGGAGATGAACTGTTGATGAAGTGCTGCAAAACTGAACTATTGGAAGGTGCTGAAAGTATAAGTGGACATAGAGCTCCAGTTTGAAAGAAGTGGACATAGGCAACATCCAAGTAATTCCGGGGTCGCTTGCCCAGGTGCTACAGGATGACTTGTTGATCTGTCCAAAAAGAGCTTACTGAGGTGGGCAACTTCAATGGCCATTTGAAGTCTCTACACAACATCAAATCGACAACTTGAGATACTGCAATTGCATTGGAGTGGTGATGATGATGATGATGATGATGATGGTTCCACAATATTCCTTTTCTTTCTTGGTGGATGTTCATGCATACCAAAGTCTTGAACACGATTCATCTGTTTCTATCTGTTCTGCATCACCACCCGGAGACCCATTCCGTGTTTCGGAGATCGCAACGCGTCGTGTCTCGCTCCGGAGACCATCTTGTAGACTGCCTCGATGGCCTCCAGGTAGCGACCCCACGGGGTTGAAGGCCAAGGGAAGGGAACCAGCTATGGCTGACCACGAGACTGGAGGACTTGTTAGACATTTGACTTCCATGAGCCTGGAAAACACCACACGTTGACAGACCTTGACCTACGCGACTGGACGTTTCTTGGGGAGGTGACGCCTCTCGCCTCCAACGGGGGAAAACACTTGTCTTGGGACACCTCCAAGTATGGTCCAAGTATGTCCAACCCTAGAGCTCCCAAGGACCTTCTGAAGGTGGGATGTGCTTGGAGGGAGCGAAGACCGAACAGGGATTCTTGTGGTTGTGGGGTAGCGAGCTGAGCACGATCCTGGTACAGGGAACATGCTGAGGTGACTTGGGCAAAACCCGCTGTTTTCATGGCGTTTTTTTTGGGGGATTCATTTCGCTGGTCGCATCTAGACGGCCCAAAGGCGAAGGCCCACGCGCCACCGGTCACTGGGCCGCTTCCAGGACCCCCCACACAGCGCTTGTAGTTGGTCCTTGGCATCGCTGGGTTGGCGACGGGACGGTCGTGGCAGGAAGGTCATTGAACATCGGAGGGGCCTTACATGTCCCCATCAGCCACGAAAACCAACCGGAGCTTCTGACTGGCTGAAGCGCTACTGCTCAATGGATGCTTGACTGGCTGAAGCGCTGAAGCGCTTGCCTTGACACGTCATCGATCCAATATGATCCAGTGTCTACGAAAGGAACCAAAGGGGATGGACCGTGACCGTTCGCCCGACCAGTCCACCGGTCCGCGGCGAACGACCGACCCCCCGGTGATGTCCACCGCTTCTCGTCCAGCCGGGTGATCGCTGTGTGATTTCAGGCAGCTGAACCATGAGGTGAGACCGTGAGACCGTTGGGCGGCCGCACCAAATCACGTGGTCCAGGACCTGCAAAAACAAGGCGACCGGGGTGTGTGGGGCTGATACGGGCTGATGGTGAAGCTGGTGGGTCAGCTATTATACAAGTAGTGGTCACTCAAATCGAGTTGATTTTATATATGCACACATTGAAACGGCGGCTTCCCAAGACGTGTCTCTTCCTGCTTGGTGTCAACAAGAAGTGGATATCACATGACATATTAGAGATATGATATGGGTCCTGTATTAAAATAGGGAGTCCTCAGTCCCCAAAGATCCCTTGGGTTTGGTTCGGGAAATAGACACACAATGTACCTATTGGTTGGGTTGGTTGGGGGCAGTTGGGGGAGATCTCCGGGTTTTGTCTCCGGAGTCAAGACTGCGATTCAAATGACTCGACCGTTCTACCCCTAGTAGCTTCAAAGACCTACTAGTAGCTTTTAGTTACTATACAGGTGAAACGATTCCCAAGGAAGGTTCTAGAGGACGTCTGCATAGAGTTCCAAGGAAGGAGACTGGGATTCAAATGACTCGACCTCTTGACTCGACATTGACATCTCAAAACCCGCAAATCCGGCAAATCGGCCCCAAGTGAATGATTGTTCATATTAGTGCACCGATTCGCGTGTGGAAGGACAAACACATACAGTACGAACAAGCTGTTACAATCCTTTTCATGGCACATCTCTACAACATAGATGCGCAAATTAAACTTGATCAGATCGAGAGGGAAACGAGAGATATCCACAAGGACGAAAAGCCTGTTCTGCGGGTTCTCCCAGCAAAACAGCATCGTTTGCGACGTGGGAAACTGCCGGCAGAAGTTGTCCCCACCTTTTCACTGCACATCCTTTCATAAGGATGGCCATGGAAGAAGGCAATGGACTCAGCCTAAGGCAGTCACGCACGTGAAAGCACAGGCACACGCACAGCTCCGGTAGCTCTCTTTTGAGATGTTGAGCAGCGCGTCTTTGAAGACGGCCCCACTTTCATCTGCCTCCCCATCTTAATGCACCGAACACCATGCATTGCAAATGTACCGTTGGCACCGTGGCACTCATAAGCTCACCTGGTGAATCCATCGGAACTTCCGTCGGACCATCGACGCCCAATGCCCCCCATGATCCATGTCGGTTTGCGGCGTTAGCAACGGCCTGTCCTTTTCCGGCCTCCCCTGGCGGCCCTGGACGTAATGACAAGATCCTACAAGAGCAAACAACATAAACCAAAAGAACAAAAACAACCCCACACCTTCGTGTCGGGGTGTGACAAATGGAGAAAATCCCCGTTTTTTTTGTTGTAGGGTAGTCCAGCCAGGAGACCACGTAAGGAAGTCGCTGGATGCAACATGATGCAACACAAACCATTTGTTTATTGCCTGGGTTGTCTAGTGGCGCATGACATGCCCCATGTGGCCCCATGTGGCCGCCTGCCCTGAAGAAAGGTGGGAAACGCAGAACGGGTGGAAGAATCCAACGGGCCACACTGAAAGGAAGACATGTAGGCTCTTGATTAGTAAAACCAAAAATATAACCTTATTTTAACCAAATTTAACCACTATATGAAGAGGTTCTGTTCAGATTTTTCATGTTTGTAAATATTGAATAAAAATATAGAAAAGACTATGTTTCAAAGAAAACATATGAAGAGGTTGTTTCATCTAACTCCCATATGAAAAGGTCTTTTACAAAGAGGTTTTTACAATCCAATTGGGATACGTGTTTAGTTTTCAAGAGTTTACATTACATGTTGTGTTCGTTGATGCCCACTTGTTTTGTAATCCATTCGTCTTTTCAGGGCGTGAAAAGAACATAATATTACTGCAACAAACACGAGAAGCGCGGCCCTTGTAGCGTCCGAGCTGCATGCTCTCGCAGGCGGACCAACACATACCGAAGGTCGCCCTGGACGGAGAACCGAAGACGTTGGACCGTCACGCCGGAACTCGCTCTCAGCAGCGAAGACAGGTCTGTCTTAAGCGCGAAGATGAGTGACATCTCTGCACTGATATCCCCTGGGAGTCAAAGACTATCAAAAGAATGGTCTGACTAGGTGACCCGAAAAGGAATATGCTTTACTTCAGTGGGGCAAAATATAGTCTTTGGACTTAAGGCATCTTAAGGCTATCTGAAATTCCTACAAATGACAAATCCATGCAAACGCATCCACTACACGAGAGGGTTTCCAAGATCGATGGCATGCCGTTCACATGACATCCCTCTTTCCACGCGGGTTTCACCCCGCCCCGCTGCCAAAAACCGCTGGGTCGCATGGACATGATGGCCTCCACAGCCAAGACCCGGCGTTGCACTCTCATGAGTGGAGCTCCAAAAACCACGAGGGAGATGACCTGCGGACATCCGCTGCGGACGCCGAAACCGGTCACCGCACGCGAAACGGCCCAAACCGGCGAAACCGCACCGGGGCGGAGACACGGAGAGGACGGAGAGGCCGGACCCCTCGGATGAGGCCAGACCGGTACTGCGTTTGCAGGAGTGTCTGAGAAATACTGGAGTGGAGTCGACTCCGATCGATGTCGAGCGGATGGTCGAGCGATGTTCCAGTTGCAGAGAGTGGTGTCTCCACGGCCCAAAAGCCTCTTGGGGGCGCTAAACTTGCAGGTGACCAGTGTGGAATGACAAGTCTATGACTCTCATGCTGTGCTCCACATCTTCAACGTCATCTGCTGGGCGCCCGGACCGTGTAGCCAAAGGAACAGCCCACTAAGGTGTAGAACCTGAGTTCAGTCATGCACGTTTTGCGGAATGAACAAAGCCAGCGTGAGTCCACGGATGGATCCATAAAGTCCGGACGTGCAATGCCACGGTGCCGTGGGAATCCTCGAAGTGTGGGAAGGGTTTGATACGGTTTGATCATGGTTTGATCAACACCAAATCGAAGCGGTTCTTAACTCAATGGCGCTGCAGCAGTCCACGTCCCAAAAACCTGAATGTGGAGCCCTAGTGCAGCACGAGACATTCTGCGACCCTCTGTCTTCCCGCCAACCTAGCCCAGAGTTCGGGTCTAGCTCCACACTGTTTCTTGGCGTTCGAGGAGGTGCATGGCTGTCACATCCAAACGGACCCGACACCCAAAGGGACGTGCTTCCAACCGGCCCACGCGAGGCTGCGTGTGTCAAACCGCCGCGAGCGAGCGATCGCCTCCACCGCGGTAAAACAACACCAATGCGTCGATCTGCCGGAGGCCATGCATTTGTTTCAAGGCGCAAGGTGCTGGAGATCTTGATCAACGCCACCGAATTGGCTGCGATCTTGAAGATCTGTCGCACCCGAGCGGGGGAAAAAACGATCGAGCTGGCGTGAAGTCTGGAGGCCGGAGATGGAACACGAGGGACCCTCGCTGTTTTGGGACCTTAACAAGTGGTGTCAGGGCACCCGACTTGTCACCCCAAAACGACACCTGTTTGTTTAGAGGTTCAGGAGGAGACTCAAAGGAGCCTACTTCATGACCGAAGTGGCAGAGACACTTCATCCAACACCAAGCTCTGAAAGGTGTAAGAGAAACAAACAAAACGGGTCGAAAGGTCCCAAAAGGCCGCCGGGTGGAGGTGTTCTTCTTGGCACCTGTTTGGTGGGTGACCTGACCCGTCCCTGACCCGACCCGTCGTGAGCTCTGGGTTTCTACATTAAAGTGTCGATGCTGAACAAGCCGAAGTTCTTCTTCGGCGCGGCGCTGATCCGAAACGGACGGCGATCGGCGGTTGCAGTAGTCCACCTTCACTCCTCTCCATTCTGAATTTTCTGACATACCTTCCTGCTCTCCTGTGGAAAAACCCTCACAGCCAAGCTCCCAGCATCTTGGACCACTGCGGACATCAATCTCAAAGACATCCGGCAAAAGTTACCTTTCAGGTGCTTCGGTGAGGTGCTTGTCAAGTGCTTCGGTGAGGTTCATGCATCCATTCCCACGCGTCAAAGTGTGTGTCTTTGTCCGATTGTAGATGGTAGTGTAGTAGTGTATTCTGATGAAGTAGATGGTAGTGTAGTAGTGTTGTAGATGGTAGTATATTATGATGTGTTATGTAAAGGTGTCTTCTTTGTTTCTTCGTGAAATCGTCCAAACTGCTCTTTCTGTTGGAATCCTTGGTCCTGGGTGATCCTGGGTGGTGGGGGGACAGTCCGTACTCTGATCCCATACCGAAAGTGCTGCATTCAGACTTGACATTGTGCAACTGTTCTTTCAGACCACTCTCAAACACGCAGCTCACCCCTCTTATAGACTCTTAGAACTCGGATGTTGTTCGTCCTCCTCGACGTTACAGGTCTCCTCCATTTCCGTTCCGCAGAACTTCGCGGGAACCGCCTGTGTCTTGCGCAATCCGTTGGTCTGGATTGTCCACATTTCCGTACCTCAGACCCGGTGGGACCTCGTGGTGGTGGGACCTCGTGGCTGGTCTGGCGAAGAATGAGAATGTACAGTCTTATTAGTCTGGTCGGGTCTTGCAAACATTAGGATAAGAAACTGGCTGCACAGTTTCTGGAATGCTGGAATGTGAAGCTGCCATGCTCATATCCCTAGCAATCCCACCCTCCAAGGAAACTAAACATGAACAAATCCACAATGAAGCGCCTTGATTCAGTCCAGGGTGATCTATTTCTGCTTAGATGGGCTCAAACACCAAGCGAACCTTTATACACTTGCCCTTTCCCATGACACTTTAAGTCTGATTGCAAAGACTTGTCCAGGACACTCCACAGCCAAATAGAGAAGTGAATCCAAAAAGAGATAGAGTTCCCAACGTCAAACCACTTGTCTCGAGTCTCGGTCGGTTCCTGGACGTCTTTCCCAAAAAGATCAGGGTCTCACCCCCACCGGTGAGATCGCTTCTCTTGGATGTTCTCATCAGCTAAGGCAGATCAGAAGGGGATCCAACAGGGTAGACAAGACCTGTAGACTTCTGGGGTGGTCCACTGGAGACGACTGGAGACGTGGCGTGGCATTTCGTCGCCGCTGACGGATGCGAAGCAAAGCAGCGATGTCTGCCCAACCGAAGCCAGGGCGCTCCATCTTCAGGCGGTAGTAACATTGGTAGTCATCGATCTGAGTCCCAGTGCCGACATCGAACGGACTCACCATGCTGCCATGGAATAGAGCAACACCGTCCGTTGTGACTTAAGTCCGAACTCGTGGGCTACAATCGAAGGAAGCCAAATCTGCGCTTCCGACAGTGAAGCACCCCTTTACTACGCAGGTTCAAATCATTGCATAATAATAACTTACAGCATAATATGAAGTCTGCTAGCAATGGAAGGTACCAATCTTTTTGGAATTTTACACTTCTTATCCTTGTTTGATGCATCTTGAATTTGTGTTGCACAAATTCTAAGTGCAGCCAAGGGACGTACATATCCAGCCTGAAGACAGACCAAAGACCGAGCAAAATCACACGCCAAAAAGACTGGCATACAAACAATCATTATCAATTATTCCCCAATAGCCATGCTATGGGGTCTTGCAAAACTAATAGGCGGACGGTCTCCAGCTGGGCTAATTGGATTGTTTGGCTCTTTCATGTTCTTTCTGTGAGGGACGAACGCCGAGTCCGACACCGGAGCCACTGGGAACAATGCGAGAACTAGTCACCACAGAACGGGGCCTGGACGTCGAGCATGTCTTCAACGTATTTGCCAAAACAGGTTGACCATGGGAAGCCATGTTTTGGCCTGGTTATTGGCTTCTGGATTCAATCTGGGGCCTTTGGTTAGTTGACCATGGATTTCCGTCAGATACAGTCATACCATACACTTGGTCATTTGTCAGTCTGGTCAGTGCCCCCCCTAATGATTATACATCCTCTCTTGGTGGAAAACACGAGCACTGGTGTGTGGCCTCGAAGTTCTGCATTGGTCCGCTGCGCCCTTTGTTCAAGCTCGTGAAACTTTTGGAAAGCCCCCAAGAAACTGATGGGTGGTGGATAGTGGATCGTTGAGGATGGTTTGCCATTCCTGGCTGACCGATGCTCCGTTCAAAGCAGACCATGGTATCGGCACGTATCGGTCACCAACAGGTACCAGGACCGCATCGTGTAGACCAGGTCTAGACCAGGTCTAGGAAGCATTTGTTGGGTATATCATCCCATTATATCCCAATATATGCCAAGTCCCAGTGGATCATGATGCTTAGGTTCTAGGCCTCTCTCTCTCTCTCTGTCCAGCTAGTGACATTCGATGATCATCGTTTCTTGACGGCTCTACAGGTCTACGACGGCACAGACCCTCCCAGAGATCCGCTGTGTCGTCTCGTACTTCTGTGTCGTGACTCTCGATCACCGTTTCGAGACCGATGGGTTTCAATCGAAATCCGGCGAGTTTCCCCGGGTGAACTGTCCGCCGAGCTGCAGCTTTCCCGTCAGGAACTTTCCTCAGAACAAACGTGATGCGATGAGGATCCAGGTTTGGTTGAGATGGGCCTTGGACGAATGGAGAGTTGAAAGCTGAGAGTTGGCCATCTAGAGTATTCTAGAGTGATCCTGAGGCAAATAGAAGGTCTTGCCCATGTCTTGACTTATATGATTTTACATCATCATCATCTACTCCAGGATAATGATGGGAAAAAATTGTGCTGCCACACTTGACCGCGGTCGGCGTCTGAAGCAAAACGGTCACCACGTCTCGTCACAGTCTCATCACCATCGGTTTCTTCCAAGGAGCTCCAATCGAGAGCGATGTAGAAGGCAGCACCCGAATGGAGAAAAAGGATCGGGATCAGCCTGCATAGGCATCTTTTACTCTTTCAAACATGCTTTGTCTTGGCAACCTTCCATGCCAACCACCAGTTGGGAAGACTGAGTCAAGAGAAAGACTGAGGCAGGAAGCTTCAACCTACACACCTGCATCTAGAACATGTAGCCCACGGTCACCGCTCTTCAATGTATAGTAGAAAATGTGCAATGACTTTCGCAAGAAGACAAATACGTTGCATGCGTACCAGTATCCAACTTTGCGGTAAATCTATACTAATATATATGTTATTTACAATTGGGTCTATCCCATTAGCAGTAACAGTGGATGATGCTGGTTAGTAAGGGCCTGGTTCAAACAATAATAGCGAAACTTGTATACCCACTGTTACTGTACAGGTTATGGGACAACCCCCAATACAATAGGGGAACCCTTTTTCAACCCCAACAACTCTTTTTAGCTGACACATTTCTGTTCAACCTCCCAACCCTTTTTAACATCCCAACACTTCTTTTCAACCTCCCAACTTCTTTTCAACCTCCCAACTCTTGTTTTTAACCTCCCATCCCTGTCTTCTAACCTCACAACCCTTTTTTTGAAAGCACCCCAACCATTTTGTTCAACCACCGTCCCCATTTTTAACCACAGCCACTTTCCAAAAAAAACGCAAGCCTCGACATCGACACCAACCCTTTGTTCTAACCTCCTGACCTTTAGCTTACCCCGCAAATCTTTCTGAGCCTCCTACTCGTCTTGTTTCGGAGGGGGCGGCGCTTCCGCTTCCCCCGGCATTGCATGCCGCCGGTGGTCTGTTCTTCTTCTTGCTGCACAACCCCCAGCACATGATGGCGCAATATGATTAAGCGGATGGGGTCCCTCCCCCCCGCATTCCTCTTCTGGTTGCAACGCCACCCTTTGCTCAAGCTCCTGTCGTCTGTTCCTCTTCTGGTTGCGACACGTGCCGCGGTCTGTTCTTTTTCTTGCTGCAACACGTATCAACAACCCCCAGCACATGACGGCAAAATATGATAAAGAAGGTGGGTACTTCCCCCCCGCATTGCATGCCGCGGTCTGTTCTTCTTTTTGCTGCAACACGTTTTTTCCGCAGGACTCCCAACATGTCGACACGCGTGGACCTTTGCAGTCATACGCTTCACTATTACTTGTGGGGTTATCCTCCTTGCTTCCCTCTTTCCCTCCTGCCCCTCCTTCACACAGGACTCCGACCATGATAAACCTTCGAGGTGATAAAACGGAAGGGCGCAGTGGTTTGGTTGTGCAAGATGGAAGACTACAGCTTCAACCATTGAATTCCGAGATGGAAGTCAGCTGCTGCGGGTCGCCCCCACTATCCTCCAGTGCAGCGGGGTTAAGCAAAAAGGTGTTTTACAAAGAGGGGGGTTGGTGGATTAATGAAAAGCGGTTAGGTCTTCAAAAAGATGGTTAGGGGGTTAAAAGGAAGACGTTCTAGTGAGTAAAACATGGCTTTTTGGGAAGTGTTGATAACTTGGCTGGTGTGGCTAAGAAAAGGTCGGGGGTTAAAGAAAAGAGGTTGCTGGTTAAAGAAAAAGGTTAGGGGATTAAAAGGAAGATGTTCTAGGAAGTTGAATAAAAACAATAATGACCTGTTCGGCAAGGGTTGAAAAAATCGGCTGGGGTGGTTCAAGAAGGGTTCAGGGGGTTGAAGAAAAGCGGTTGGGTCTTCAAAAAGAGGGCTAGGGGGTTAAAAGGAAGAGGTTCAGGGAGTTATATAAATAACATGCTTTTCAGGAAGAGTTCAACAAATAGTCAGGGGTTGAAAAAATGCGTATCTTAAAAAAGTGGTTGGGAGGTTGAAAAAAAGGGAGCCTGTTAGTAGAGGCCTTGTTCAAAAAATTGAAACTTGTTTACCGACTGCTACTGTACAGGTAATGGGACAAACCCAATATATCTGTATCAATATCTAACTTTGCACTACGAGTAGCTGCATCTAACTGCTACACCTCTCTCCTGAAGAACAGCTCTTGACCATCGTAATAGCTGAATAGCCTTAATAGAGGACAGTGAATGGGATGTGGAGGAACCTGCTTCCTTCGCTGTGAACATTTTCAGGGTCGAAGAAACTCAGGAGGGATGGAAACCCCGTTCCTCGCCGAACTCGGAGGTGGAAACCCCTGGGCCGCGTTAGGACGGTCATGTTCGTCGCCATCCACGCCATCCACGCTGCGCCACACCGCACCTGCAAGCGACCAGCGCCTCGCAGGGCGACGCGTCGACGTGGACGCGGCGTTTACGCGGCATGTGGTGACCGAAGACCCTTGAGGACAGATCTCCAACCAGGTTGGACCCGGACCCACCAAGCACCCGAAGCGCTTGTCATAATGACATAATATATACAATCAACACATGAAACTGTAAGATGCAAACCAACTCCACTCAAGTTTCCCATGTGGGGGGCGCCATTTTAATGAATCGCATCCCCCTTTGGCACACATCCATACGCTGTGATGATTGATAGGTCCGTTGGTTAGAAGAAGAATAAGTCAGATTATATTGACATGATGACCCCGTATCAAAAAAGCAATGTTCCATGATATCATGATATCCAACCAAAAATAATGGCTGTGGGTCAAAACCTGGAGCTCCAAACCCTGGTACCGGTTTTGCTGTAGGGGTCAGCCAAACATGAAAAAAGAAACGACTTAAGCCTTAAGCTCGCTTTTGCCTGTAGGTTGACCATGTCTAGTAATCATTGGTAGTCTGTTCATTTTTTGTGGGAAAAACCAGGGTGCCCCCTGTTTTGACCCACTCTCATGTGGGTATGGATCCTTTTTTGTTTGGTGGGGCCTGCTACGCTCAGTCAAACACTCGGATTCTTTTGGAGTGTATGCACGGGACCTGGTTCCACACTTGTTCCATAAGTATGTAACAAATGTCAGATATATGTCAGATCACATTCTAATAATTAACCATAAAATCCATGAACAAATATGTTGCCCATGATGCAAACTCTCAGCAGCAAACTTTGAATGGTGTCATGCAGCTCTGACCTTGCATGTGCCTTCTGTCTTTGTGTACGTTTGTACCGCTTCTCTCTGGCTGGTGACGCTTTCGCTTCTCTCTCCGCCCACGGTGGACTCAGCGAAGCTCGTCACCACCTGCCCAGGACCTACCTGCCCGTGCCGGGCTGCCAAACAACGAAAAGCAGGACCAGCAGGAACGGACTAGTTTAGCGAGCTCGCTCCCTCGCTGTGTGCCCACAGGTGCGCAAATCGGGGGCCAAGAGACTGCGGCGCGCAGCTTCTCCCAGAAAAGCTCCGGTTCTTTGCTGATGAGGGCGTTGTTCAACTCCTTGGCCGACGGACACCGCGGGCCTGTCGGTGGTACGGGATCACTTTTCGGCGTTTTTGCTTTAAATGCTTAGGACTTCCACTCAGTGTCAACGGCAAAAAACAACTGCATGGTCCTCTCACATGCCACACCAACTTACTTCCCAGAACCTGCCTTGACCGCGTTCGAGATATCGACTCCTGTTTGGACCTGCCGTTCGGAAACAGCGGTGGAACATCGGGGCTACCCGGGCAGGGCCTCACAGTTGCAGGGTCGTTTTTTTGGGCTGCCTTATCTGATCTCTCCAAAATCTCTCCTGCCCGGCTTCAGGAGAACTGCAAAGCTCTCCTATCAAAGGTGGTCAATTGACCTGCAGGACTGCATTTGTTACAAAAGAATGCACAACAAATTGTTTTCTTCTTGAATAGCCACCCCATTCTAAGTGTCATGCAAGATCCCTGCCTGGCCCCTCGTTCGTCACATCGAACCATCGAGCCCTCCGCGCTCCGCGAGCCCAGCTCCGTTCCCCGGGTTGCAGCCATCCACCTCCAGGAACATGAAGGTGAAGACAACGAGCAACATCGGCCAAGCCCTCCACCTCGCACCCCAGGTTCCGACGACGTCGCACGATGGCCTGGTCGCCTGTGACAGTATGGGGAACATCGACGCATTTTTGGTTGACTTGAATTTTCACAGACGGGGTCAATGGTGGGGCCCGGCAGAAAAAGAAAGAAAGCGGGCGTCAGTTCCACACCTCCTCTGAACAACTTCCTTCATCAGGTGATATGCATATGATTCGACTCTCAAAACATGCGCCATGTTCGGTGTTCGGATGTTGTGGCCTTTTTTGCTGTGAAGACTCCTCCAAGAGCCCGGTTTGGATGAGCCCGGTTAGCCGACGGTCCACTGAAAAGCGGAGAAAAACCAAATGACCATGTCTGGATTCCTCCCCAAGTAACCTGTCTGGAACCCCAACGACCAAAGCAACTTTGCGAATGGTTGTGACCCCAAAAACCCGGTTTCAGTGAGTCGGACGTGTCCAACTGCGTGGGCGGTCTGGCGTCGGTGCGCGCCCTCGCCCTTGATTCTTGCGCCTGGTGCTCGAGTCCAGAAAATATGGACGGAACCTTGGGGGCACCGGGAGGCACCCAAATTCGAGTGCTCGTTCGCTTCGCCCGAGCTGTCGAATTCGGGACGTGAGTGCCCGTTCGCTGTCAATGAGTCACCGTCGAATCGGGTGTCGGGTGTGGAGTGGGATGCCTCCGCTTTGGGACGCCTCAAGAATAGCATCGAACGGCTACAACAACGAGGTGTTGGACATATGGACATGATGGCTGGGTGTTCCCGATCTCCTCAAAGAGCTTGGAGGGTAAGCACTGAGTGCCTACAAGAAAGGAATCCTCACACAACCAGCAAATGCCAGCAATGAGTTCCTTTGAGTTCATAAGAGCAGCGGGGCTGAAGTCACCTTACGCACGTTCCTCAACAGCCTCCATGTGAATCATTGATGTCAGGAAACTTCTCAGGGTTCAGATGTCAAAGAGTCACGAAAAACCGTCATTCATGACGCATCGATGTTCTGAAATGGAAACTTCTGTGCGAGTGGCAGCTGCCAAAAGGCTTTGAAGATTTGCCGACAGGATACCTGCACACCAACAGCATCAAAGGAATCAATGCCGCCTCTCCTATACAATCCTATATACAATCCTAAATATCCTAAATGTCCCCACCTCTCCAAACAAAGTTGTGTCTTTGCGAGTCGCCCCAGTAAATCACGAGACGAAGCAAGTTCAAAACCGCTGCTGTGCGGTGGGCACCCACTGGCGGCCGCCCCGTAAACTTGGCTGAGAAGCCAAAGAAACACATCTGCCCAAGCAAGAGGACTCCACCATTCTTCACTCAAGCCAACTAATCAACTGATCACTGATCAAGTTACCCCTCAGCTGACCTCTAGACATCTTAGTCGACGATGCTCACATCCCAAGCTCTCGCCTTAGGAGGTATGCCACGACTTAGGGCTTCGGATCGTTGTCGATGCTGGGCGCCTTCCGCCTCAACCGCCCGCAAAGCTCCACCCCCGACCGGCACACCGCGCGCGCGCGATTTCATCCGCATGCACATTGGTGTTGGCGGAGGTGTGACGCTGCGGAGTTTCCCCAGCGAAAATGAACAAAACTCTTGGGATTGTTGGGAATATATGCCAAGATATGCCAGGGCTTGTGAACTGAAAGGATGAATTTGATAGCGCCAAAAACAGCTGACTCAGGTGAGTGTGGACACTTTAAGACAGCCATTGATCCACAGATTCAAAGGGAAGAGCCAACCAAGCGCATCACCGCCGCCCTCAAATACCAACTGCGTGCCACAGAAGTCCTTTGTCTATGAAATTCTGCAAGAACACGCTCTCCCAGTTCCATGTTGGGGTGCCTTTAGTGCCTAGCCGAAGCGTCCCTAAACGAGAATGGACACTGAGTAGGGTTCCTCCAAAAAACACCCCGACATCGAATTCCCAAGTTCATGCCAGCATGACTGGTGCATGTGAATTAGCCACACAGGCATTGATTTGAATCAGGGCGAGGGATCAAAAAAAATAGAATGACTCAAACACAATAAATATATCAGGGGATGAAGAAAAAACAAAAATTAATCAAACAATAAAAATAAGCGGATCCAAACGTGCGGAGGGAAGAACAATATTCCAGTTGAAACAGAGATCAGAAGAACCAAAAACGCATCAAAAAAACAAACAGGAAATCAACCTATATTTATGTAGAAAATCTTATATATGTGTATAAATCCATATGTATACGTATATATATATTATATATACACATAGACATTCACATAAACATATATTTGTGGGGTTAACCAAAGCATTCTGCGCTTGCAACAGTATTACAATTAGTCCAAAATACTTTCTTGATATCTGCATACTTGCTACCACCAACCCGGATGTGCACCAGAGGCTGCCTTGCTTTCCAGAAGCCTTCAGCATTCTCATTTCAATCTCTCTCTAACTCTCTCTGTCTCTCTCTCTCTCTCTCTCTCTCTTTCTCTCGCACACACACTCTACTGCAGCCTTGAATACTGCAACCTTTCCCTGTTACCTGACCTGGGGGACCATAAAGGAGTTTTGGACCTAGGACCTGGATGGGGCTCTGAGCTGAGCCCCTCGCTATATATCAAAGCATCCGCCTGGATGCTGCTTCCTTTTTTAAGAAGCCTTCAGAATTCTCGTTTGAATATTTGCTAGTCGGAAACCAAAGCAAAAACGAAACTTATATTTGTATATATACAAACATTCAAAAACATAAGCTCTCTCTATATGTATATATATATATGTGTACACACCCATATGTATACATATATCTATGTACAGATAGACATATATGTATACAAAAATAACGATATACAGAAAGTGGATATCTACTTCAAGAACCCTAAAGTTTACGCTTCTTACTCTGTTCCAACATGACACTTGCGGTCTACAGCGGATCGGATTAACACGTCCATTTGCGTGGCAGGTACAGCGCGGTCAGATTTCCACACCCGTTTAAATTTATAATATTTATAAGGCTTTCAGGTGTGGAAATCTGACCGCAACTGAGGTGTCGACATGTTGCACGTAGGATTCTAAGGGGAAAGGGTTTGTGATGTTTTAGAAGTCAAGAAGCGCAACTTTTGGCACCCCAGTGTATGTTTGCGGCCATGTATGCAAATAGAGAGCGTGCGCAGGTCTATTAAAAAAGACATTCTGCAATTACAGTTCTGTTTTCTAATTGCTCAAAAGTACTATACTTTCCTATAATGTTCTTAAAATCTCTGTATCATGGTTTGAACGTGTGTGTGTGTGTGTGAGAAACCCTTGGAATCAGAGCGCTTCCGTTGAAGTTTACTTGCTGATTTCCATGTTTAGCAGGGGTGGAAGTTTGCGCTTGCCGATTTCTATGTTTAGCAGGGGGCTCTCGGAGCCTGCATGAGACGAGAGCCAACGAAGGCGCTCATGCAGTGCTTGCGCAAACGTACCTGCAGTTGACCGCGCCTGGGCATCTAAGTGCAGCTGGGGGTCCTATGTTGTTGGTCCCCGCTTTGAACTAGAACAAGTATTCCGGCCATCGCATTTGTTTGCATCGGCAGTCATGCAGTTGATTTTGGAGCTTTGCAACTTGGAGGGCTTTGGAGATCGCATTTCATGTTACCTGTGATACCTGTTTTACCCAAGCAACTTTTTCCCTTAGGCTTCCTCAGGGCTCGGGGTGGTCAGTCCAGTACGCATTAGGGCCTAAGCGAACCACCAAAAAACAAGGCCAAAACACAAAAGCCCAGGTGTAGGGTATAACCCCAGAAACTGCAACACCATTTCTTTCCGCCTCGCAGAGTGATACGCTGCTGGCCAGAACACAGCACTTCTTCAAGAACAAGGTCACCGTCTGCAGCGTCTTGTACACTTTACCTCGAGCTTCCTAGCTCCATCACGCATAAAGCCACGGTGGCCTTGATTTCCGGCCCTTGCCCGCACAAATCTAGTTTGCTCAAAAATCGGCTACGCGCACCCTGTTGGACTTTCAAGCCTTACCATTCAGTAGCCAGCATTGTGAGTGAAGCGCAAACAAGGACCATGGGTTTGAAGTTGCCCAATGTAGACCTGTGATTAATAACCCCCCCCTAGAATAATGTCTTTTTTCTTGCACTGATTAATAAAGGCCACCAGAATAATGTTTTTCTTTTTTGGAAGGGATAGTTGTAGTGGAATATTTTTAACTTTTATAGTTTACTTTTTTCCCCTTTGAGTTTGCTGGGATTTGCTTATCTCACCGGCTTTTGGATGAAGATTTCTATTAAACATTTGAAGATGGACCATTGAGATTTGATGCTTTTGGAGGCTTTTGGATGGAGATTTCTATTCAAATTTTAGAGATTTCCATTGAGATGTCAGTGCACACTTTCTTTACAAAATCGCTTATTCAGAAGTATTGAAAAAACACAGAAATCATTCAAGCAAAGGGGGTAGTCCAGCAAGCAGC
>CAXAMN010002803.1:52401-212734 GCA_963970005.1 Durusdinium trenchii | reverse complement strand
TCCTTCCTTCCTTCCGTCCTTCCTTCCTTCCGTCCTTCCTTCCTTCCTTCCTTCCGTCCTTCCTTCCTTCCTTCCTTCCGTCCGTCCGTCCTTCCGTCCTTCCGTCTTTCCGTCCTTCCGTCCTTCCTTCCGTCCTTCCTTCCTTCCTTCCGTCCTTCCGTCCTTCCGTCCTTCCGTCCTTCCGTCCTTCCGTCGTTCGGTCCTTCCGTCCTTCCTTCCTTCCTTCCTTCCTTGCTTTCTTCCTGCCCTCCCTCCTTCCCTCCTTCCTTCCTTCCGTTCGTCCGTCCGTCCATCCTTCCGTCCTTCCGTCCTTCCGTCCTTCCGTCCTTCCGTCCTTCCTTCCTTCCTTTCTTCCTTCCGCCCTTCCGTCCTTTCCTTTCTTCCTTACATCGTGCATCATCCTGCCTTCCTTGCTTCCTGCCTTCCTTTCTTCCTTCTTCCTTCCTTCCTTCCTTCCATCCTTCCTTCCTTCCTTCCTTCTTCCTTCCTTCCTTCCTTCTTTCCTTCCGTTCTTCCTTCCTTCCTTCCTTCCTTTCTTCCTTCCTTCCTTCCTTCCTTCCTTCGTGTCTTTTCTATTTTTTGTTGAACCATATTTTTTATTGATGTATTTTTTCATGTTTACTGTTTTTTTGATGCGTCTCCCCTTCAGTTGCTTGTCACCGTCACCTGTTTTCATGCGTCCCAAATGATTCTATCAAGCTATAGTCAACCCCGGCCATCCCAATTCTTCTGATTCTGAGCCTCTGAACTGCTCAGCATCGACTTCGGACGCCGAACACAGATCGGTGGCCGAGCAAAAAAAACACACACCACGACTCACGACCCCGGGCGTGACCGGGCCGGTGGTCCGATTTTTGTTGGATGGCTCACGCGATCCAAACTCGCTCTGGCCTGTGTGGCAGTGTCCACGTATTTGACGCCCACGATGCGTGCCACCACTCCCATGGAATTCAAGGACTTCCAGGGCCTTCGCTCGAAACGCTCGACTGAAGAAACACCGCGAAGCTCGCGTTCTACCATGCGGAGGAAAGGTGGGTGGCAGCTGTTTGGTGTTCCAAGCACGTTCTGAAGGGCCCCTTGTATAAGGTCCGAGGCTTGCCGGTGCCTCAGAAAAAGACCTCTACAGCGACTACGCCCAGATCTGGCTCTGGGTCAAAAAATACAACACCATCATAAAACCGTTGACCCCCAAACATGAAGGGATCAGCGGACATCGTCAACCTACCTGTGGGTTTGGAGGGCTGACTGGTATTTTAAAGGGAATCAAATCGTCCAAGCCAGTCCTTTTTGAAGGTCTGAGGAAACTGCTTGGATGTATCCTGCTATTTTGTTGAGATGCTTCTCAGAGCAGAAGGAGGAGCAAACAAAATATTTTGCATTCTCCGTAGTTTTCTCATCGCGGCCACAAGAATCAAATGAGTCATGGTTTGTGGAGATCAATGCCCCAAAAAGATCGACCTCATGAACACTTTGTGATTTTAATAGAGTGGCCAACCCCAAATCCTTCGTGATACTCCAGAAATGACGCCGGCTTAACTTCTATTCCGTATTTACTCTTACTGGCACCTTTGTGCTGGAAGCCCGGAACCGGAACCGCCTTCGTCTTCTTCATCCATCAACGGCGACGTGTTGCGGCTTGCCGGCGCGACCCTGTGGATCATTACCCAAAAACTCCGTGTAGTTGAAAAAGGGCTCAACGTAGGCATATCTACCATGCATGGAGTGTCTGGCTTCTTTCCACCCAACAATCCAGGATACATGAGGGATGCACTCAAAGAGGAACACATTCGGTCATCATTTTATTGAAACACTTGCATGGTAGGACAACCAGCAATTGGGTAGGCCAAAGCACGTCAAAAGTGGTTTCCAGATGTTTCCAGCCACTAACAAAATCTTCAACTATCCTGTGGGTTCAGGGCAGCGCAGAAATGGATACAAATTGTCGGTGCTTTGTAAAGCCACTCTTCTTTCTGGCGAGAAAAAACCATCCTCTAAATCGGAGCACGCCAAACCTTGGCATCTAACTGGAGCAGTCAGGGGCTCGTTCGTCCGTTCATCTCTTCGCTCCTTTGACATGCGACCTGGTGGCCAGGTTTTCTCGGTGTCTTTGTGGCGACCGTGAAAACGGTCGCGGCGAAACGGCCGATCTGCTACACCTTCGCCCTTCAACCACCAGAGGAAGAGATTTAAGTCAAGATCCGCTTCAGAGACGATTCCCGTCTTCGGCTCCGTCAGTATGCGCTCCGCTCCCGAGCTGGGCGCCTCAACCAGCTCTTGTTCGAGTTGAAGTTCGTCATGGCACCGAACCGATGTGCTTCGAAGACGCGCCACAGTCAGGCGCGGCGCGGAGCCGACGTGATTTCAAGGCACAAAGGGGGGGGTCCAACAATGGATCGGTATCAAACATGGGTCCAAGCTACTTTCGCATCCTTGAGCCCGAGGGACATGGGGGATGCGAAATGGTTTTTCAGGTGTTCGGGAAAATCGGGCTTGGTCCGAGCTTTCCGGAAGGCCACTAAATATCGAATAATGAATGAATAATATAAGCGTTCTGCAATCACTTGAACATCCATTATCTTTGAGCCACTAACGTCTCGGTGAGGCGAAAGAGACGAAGTGTCGGCGAAGTTCTGCGGGCGCCACAGGCGAATATCCACGGCCAATCCAAACAGAACCATCCTGCAGCATTTACGAGACCTAAACAATTAGATTCGCTGCTTCCAATGGAGCACCCTGCAAAGGCCATTCAGTCCGTGAGGTGATCTGAATAGTTCAGTAGATTTCGTGCACATTAACTCCAGCTTGGCATGATCAACTCTGTGCTCAGAATATGGACATCTTCGTGCCTATGTCAATGTTTCGCTCCTTGGTCTCCTTACTGAACGCCGCCCCAACCCAAGCTGCCTCGCCAATCTTCCAGCTGTCCCTCTCTCCCTCCTGCAACCCGCCTCAGCACCTCCCTCGCCCAACCGCCCGAAGCCAGACCCTGCGCGGGGGAGACCAGCGATCCGCCGGACGCAGGTCGATCGTCTCCTGTGCCCGTTGGACCTCGGCGCCCTGGAGCCCAACGGCCAAGGCCTCGGTCACCGCAGCGAGGACGCGAACGCCAACACCGTCGAGATCGGCGTCGGGCCTCGTGCAAGGCCAAGCGAAGAAGTCGGGCATCCAAGGGCTCATGGCAAAGGGCGGCCTGCTCCAAGGATGGAGTCAAGAAGTGCGAAGGAGATGGGTAAAATTGTTAGGATTTTTTAGTCTACTAAGGTTTTGTTAAAGAGAAGGGGTGTAAAAAAGGTTGAATGTCCACATACAACACCCACAATCACCTACATACTGATTGAATCTGTTTGCTATTTCTACCTCTTTTTACATCTGTTATCATCTGTTTCATGAAGTCGTTCAACGCATCGACTCTCCGACGTCTCTTTTGCGTGAAGGAATGACTGATCGAAAGAATCGATTGCCGTGGCCAGATTGGCCAGCCTTGAGCATGTTGGCTGCCCGCTCTTCGGGTGTTTCGACGGGAGTCTCTGGTTCAGGAATTTCCTCGCATCAACCGACACAAATCCTCCAACACGAGACTAGTCCAACGATCTGCTTAGTCCATATGAATCTGGACCACCATAGCATATAAAGGCCAATCATCTAGTTCCTTTAAAGAACCAATTTATACATTTAGTTCCTCCAAAACTCGTGTTAAACAACACCTCTTCTCTTCTCAGGCAGGCCGTTTGTTTCGCAACACGTTGAAACGCCTCCAAACATCGTCCTAACCCTTCCGTTTACGGTCCTGAACGGGGGCCGGTCCCGGACTCATCGGCCGTGGGGCTTGTCTTGCCTTCAATTTCTGCGCCTGCTTGGCGGTCGAAATGGACAGAGAGTCCAGGCCAACTGCGTGGTACGACATGTGCATGTGGCGTCAAAGCAATCGAGTTGGTGATCAGTGATGTTCTTGGTAACAGCACAAGCCGGGACGCAACTCTCATCATGTTCTATCCGTGAATTCAGGATCTTTCACGAGCTGTCCACATTCACGGTCTTCGCGCGACAACTCAAGGGTAGCCCCCAAAGAGGCAACTCCTAAGGAGAAGACGGCTGTTTGAAGCGTCGCCAAGCGCCGTCTGGCAGCATCCAAGTTCACCTGCCCAGCGGGACAGTTGTTGACAGGTCTTTGGCATTGCGAGCGTTGGAAGAAACACATTTTCGTGTTTTCCACATCACCCCTGCCACACGGACATTTCTTTTCGTGTGTATAAGGGTTTGAAACATTTTGAAATATCGATCATCGAACAAAGACATTCTCCATCCCTACCTGCATGCAGGATTTTCTCGTTTCATATCCTTCAAAAAAGAGTGACACGCTTTTCAGAAACAGTGAGGATTGCGGAAACAAATTCCAGAAAACGACTTGAGACACCTTCATCCTCCCAGGGTGTCCCATATATGTCACACCGCTTGTATGTCACCCGTGCGGCTGGAAGAGATCGCGGCCATCCGGATGGCCGCCGGTGGCCTCGCCCTCCATGTTTTCCCGTTCGCATTGATGGATGGCCGCTTCCAAGAGTCCGACCTCACGGAGAGAGGCCGTCGGTTGGACCAAAGGTCGGTGGTCTGGTCATGGAGGACCCAGATGTTTGGCACCCCAAAAGCACACGTTTGAACTGCAGAGCACTTTTCATTTTGTGGGAAGGGACCCCTAGGCCAATCCCAGGTTTGGACCTTGCAACAATGAAGAGGCTCACCGCGCAAAAAAACCGAGTTCAAATGCACGATCCTTTTCTTGGAGGCGCCCAACTGCTGGGCCCTGGGTGCGGCCACAATGGTATTGCTGCCCCTTCTTATCTATGTATCCCGGGACCACCAATATGGTCCCGCCAGCTCGTTCCCAGTTCTTCATTTGATGAACTTGGAATTCTGGAAACGAACGATATTGCTTGGATGAGGAGACTCGCCCAAAATAGCACTCTTTACGTGGACAACAGCTCAGCAATGCTCTGCCATACTTCACCAAAATTACACCCTGAAAACTAACATATGGAACCTGAAAACCGTTGGGTTATGGAGGAAAAATCATCTTCCAGTCTGGTTCATGCCATCAGGTTCTTCCCCGGTCTAATTTTCGATGCTCCTCCTCGACGGCTCTGAGCCGTCCCAGCCGTGGTTTTTCTGCAAGCCGAGCGCCGCCCGGACTCCGGGCGCCCCGTGGCCCCGTCTCTTGTCTCGTCTCAGTCTCCAACATTACCAGACTCCAGGGCCACCTGGCGGCGGTTTTGAAACGGTCCGTGGTGGGTGGTTTTAAGAGCGCACTGCCGCACTGGTGGAAGATCGCCCAACGGAAGAGCGACTGTTTCGACCCCAAAAGAGAGGTGGAAGTCGACAGGACTAAGATTGGAGTGTCTCCCTTTGTGCAAGCGGCCCAGACATTCCCAACCATTTGTTTAATCAGTTGGTGGCATATTAAAATGAAAAGAACCGGGAGTGCAACTTGTTCTATTGATTGATTTGAAGAAGAGTATAATTATGTATCATTCATCATTCTTCTCTGACTCTTGGACAACTTTTTGTCGAGCTAAGAGGGACGTTTTCATTCAACGTGGGTTTGTGGGGTGTTAGTGTTTACTCTACTATCTTCATTGAATAAACATGCTAAACTGCCTGGCATAGTAAAATGACCTTTCTGTAGAAAGGTGGTCTACGGTCTACCAGTTTTCTATAGTTTATTCTGATTCAGCGGAACATCGTGGTTTTTCTCCCCAAACCCGCCAGCAGACTCTTCATGCCTTTGGACCTTTCCATGGAGACTTCTCCCTGCCTTCAGCAGGGCAATACACTGTTTCTTCCGTGCAATGGCCTCCAAATTCCTCAGGCCAGCGGCACCGTCCGCCAGGTGGGCCGGAGAGTTGCGGGAGTGCACCCGTGCATTCCACCGGCGGTGCACCGGTCTCTTTTGCGAAAGGACTGGAGTTGGATCAGTCACTCACCCTTGGAGCTGCGCAGTCATCTGGTCAAAGGGAAAAACAACCATTTCATCTCTCCATCTTCAAAGCTCCAACCAGTGCATGATGCACGATATCTTCGGACTGTTCTAGAGGATGGAAGAGATGAGTAGAAACCACGTGCCATCATCATCAGCTTAGTTCACTTCCCTGCATGAAAGAGATGAGACCCACAAAACATCCGGAAACGATTTCCGAGGGTCGGACGATCGACTGCGAACTCACCCTACCCACCAAAACGCCACCGCTTGATGGACCCATATGGTAGACAAATCCCATGCTACAGTCCGTGGTGACCAAAGATCGCCTATGCTCCTTGAGTGAGTTTGGGGAGTTTTTGAATGTCCATCTGAGAATACACCACCTTTGGACCATCGACGATGCATCCTTCGCCTGCGCCCCGTGCATACCGTGAACCGCTGAGGTCCCCCGGCTGACGCGCCGCTCGGAGCCTCGCGGCCATTGGCTGGAAGGGGGCGGGAGGAGAGCGGGAGGATCTGGGGGCTCTGCGGGGCAACCCGGCTATGGACTCTTAATTCGATGTCATCTGCCCAAGCTTGAGGTCTTAACATCCGGGATTATTATTCATCAATGTCGTGTCAGTGATGGTGAAGACCAGTGGCTGTTAAGGCCAATGGAAACCCCAAAAATTCTGAATGGCCTGTGTACTTTAGGCAGTAATCATTTTGTCTGGCTCATATTGGCCTGTGGGTTGGTAACAAGCACTCCCCGAAAAAATACAAAACGAGGTAGATACTCCTGAGTCCTTGGTGGTTCCATGTTCCTCATCAGGGGGGCAGTTTGGACATATGTCGTCATCACATGACCCTTACCTTTAGAAAGCATGTCATGGAAACGATAACACCCCTTGTCAAAAAGGCAACATACATTGGGTCTGCAACAAGTTGAAAAAGAAGAACAGTCGCGAAATGCCGTTGGGGCTTTGGAACATGAAACGGCCGCCCAAACATGTTTCCAGACTATCTTTCGGCTTGCCCAATGTCGATGCTAAACATCAGACCGTCATGTTGGGCCACACACTTTGCTCGATAGAAGGGAACATCCACTATACAAACTGGTGTCACAAGTCAGGAATGATGAGCTCAAAAGCGCCACCACGGGCCAGAAAATAGAGATTCCTTTGAGTTTCTATATCCGTCCCTCTCCATTCCTTACGAGTCTTATAGGTCGCATCCACACTATATCCTCTCTAAATACCATGGCGCGTGTCGTCTAGATTGATCCAAGGTGCAGTTCGGCACCATCCTCATGCTGCTCCACATGCGCCTCTTCAGCCTGGTGCTCAGTTCTCTGATGTGCTCTGCTGTCTTCATCAGACACGAGGAGCACAAAACGCAGCTGGTCCGATCGCTCAAACCGCATGCTGCCGGACCATTCGAATTCGGACGGATGGACACCCATGGAACTGAGGTTTCCGCTTGGTGCTCCGCGTAAGGTGGAGCACCAAGCGATGAACATCATTTTCTTCGTTGCCAAAAGGACCGGACAAGCAACCGCACCGAAAGTCCCTATCGCCATATTCACCCTGAGTTTCACCCAAATATAGCGGGCAACATAACTATTATCTAAAACAGAAATTGAGTGTATTGTTTTTCTCACCTGAGAAGCAAAAACCATTCATGACCCTGACCACATGACCCACGGTGGTTCCCTGTTTTTGGACCAACTTCTGCCCTCTTCTACTCGGCATCCCGGGAGAGTCGGCCGTCGCCTGCGTGAGCGCACGTTGAAGCCGCAAGGCCTCGTGAGGCGCTCGGCTTCGGCGAGGGATGAGTGGAGGCTCGGACGCACTCGCGGAGACTGAAAAGGAAAGGAGGTACCTGGACATCGGACTGAAATGGACGAATGTTTGTTGTATTGGGCGTTTTCCAAAGTAAGACTTATAGCATCTTAATTATAGTGTTTGGCAGTGATTTCTCAGAGCATGATTCCAGCATGATGGAGAATGTATGGAAGCTATCGTCTCTTGACACCTACTCGCAAACACCAGCCACAGGAATGACTGCTATGGCATGCAGAATTCCATCAACAAGACCCCAGCATCCGCATACAGGTTGAAAAACATGGTGAGTGATTGAGTGGTGCGGGGAATACTATATGGAATACTCAAAGTAAGTGAAAGCTGAGTAAGTAGTTCCACTTCCATCTAATTCCTCATTTGATTAGAAAAAACCGCTGCTCAGCTCTTTCTTTACACCTCCTCCAGGTTCTACTTCCTCCGACCCTTTCCAGTGCTCGGTCTTCACTCTGTGCGTCCGACCCGTCCGACCCGTTCGGTGCGCTCCTTTTTCATGCCCAAACGGCCGGCGGCGAAAGCTTCGGCCACAAGGTGTTCTGGTTGCAAGGTCCGAGAACCTGATATCCCACATATATGTGACACCTCCCAGTCACATTCACGTGGTTTTGACGTTTGTTGCATCCAAACCACACAACAATTATAGTATTCTGACATAGCTGGCCAGAACTCCCTGAGAAAGCATCCACCACTTCTTGCGGTCTGACTTTGTACAACTGCCTTTGCAAACCTCGACGGGCAGCCGTTCCAAGGTCCTCCTGGCTCTTTTAAGCCAAGACCTTGTAAGGATTGAGAATGCCTTTGGGATCCATTGTAGCTTTCAACGTCCTTAGGCAACAGCCACGAAAACCCGTCGATTTCGCCACACCATGTCTTAAAGCTCGACAGGAATCAGAAACCATCGCACTTCACTGAAAACGCATTCAGGCCAGTGAAATAATTTTGCTCAAATCATCGGAACATCACTTTATCTCCTCGTTGTCCTCCAAACACTCAGTGCATTCAAGACAATTTTTGGCATGTTTGCGCAAACTTCCCTGTCTGGTCAACCCCTTTCTTCTTTCTTGCGACTTGGGCGACTGCCAAAACTAGACCCACCGGTCCGGCTCCAAGGATCCGCATCAGTGCGACGGCGCTCTCGGATTTGCTGAGATGTAAGAAATGCGGTTTGCATTGACCGATCCCATGTTCTGCACTGATACCTCAGCTCGGCGCGGCCGGCGCGGCCACTCTTGTTTAGTCTCTCTTGTTTAGGGCGGCGCCGATCCTCGAAGACCACAGGACGCTTGGGGAAGATGGGTGTGACACCGGTTCGTGACATGGGGTCCATGTTACGTCTTCTATTTCTTTTTGAAGGTGAAAGTGTGAAACTTGGACTTTGCTTCCCCAAGTCATGTCCTAAGATGGGTGAATCGCCTGCTTTCCTGTGGGGATTGAACGAGACCATTTCAGAGATCTTGAGATGGGCCGCCCGTTTGTTTATGGACGGGTTGCTATCACCAACGACTGGCCCCCCCTGGACCCTCCGAAAAAGAAGAATAAGGATGTTGCACAAAGAGTGTCCATCTCCGCAAAACACACGGTGGATGAAGAGCATGGAACGGGGCTGAACATGGGCGGCCCCGCAGCAGAATTCCTCCTGAGTGACTTGAAGACAAGTAAGCTGGGCACGATGGATGGTATTGACCCATGCTCCAATGGTCTAGACGGTCTAGATATAAGATCTAGAGTCGAAGCCTGTTCTGCGTTCAGTCGGACTTCACTGACTTGAACAACAACCATCTTTCCTGCATCTCCTTGCAACAAACTCCTTGTCCCATCTCCATCCCAAACTCCCGTCACACCGTCTCGGCTTCCAATCACACCGTCTCGGACGTAGACGGCGAGCGATGCTTCCATCGCCAAGATGCTTCCGTTGGCCTTCGAGACCCACTCGAAGACCCAAGGCTCCAGCAACTCCAAGACCTCCCAGGGGCAGTCGGGCGTGAGCGACTCACTCTGAGATCTGGAACGACCCCCCATGTTGCGACCAAGTCCCAAAAAGAGGGGCACCTGGGGGGATTGCGAGGGGGATGAATTCAAACATTGCCCAAAAAGGATGCCTTCTCTGAACATAGCATGGAGGGTGAACCCCCCCCTTGCTACGCCTTACCCCCGCTCCCATGAAGCTAGGACCTCTGAAGAGGTCTATGACCTAAGATACTGGAATCTAGCGCTTTGAACGTGAGTGTTGAAGGCATTGTCTAGGAGCTCTTCCACCAGCTGGAACTCTTCACTGATGCTGCTAGTACTGTCCAGCTAAAAGGCATCCATCGGTACTTTCTCGGAGTTCTGGGCAGTCGGTGGTGTCGATCTCCCTCGCTCTCTCTCTCTCTCTCGCTCTCTCAAATATGGAATGCCCCCGGGTCGGATGAGACGCACGTCGCGAAGAGGGTCGAATGGGCCTTGTTGGGAATTACCCTCTCCCTCAAGCTGTGAAGATAAAGGCACAGTGTCGTCGTGTTTGTTTGCAAGACATCAAGACCTCCTCTACTAGTATTAGTACCAAGGTTGGTGGCATTTTTTGGACCTGCAGCCATGTATATGGTCGTGTAACTACACCGCCCGGAAAATGGTTGGCGCAACTCACTTGGGACCGCAGATGCACTGATGGCACAACAAGAGTGAAACCACCTTGGAACATTTGGAACAAAACATCAAAAAAAATACACTAAAACACGGGTTCCACAAGCAAGCCGACTGACAGGTGGCGAACGAATCAGTGAAACCAGCCCAACTGCCTTGTCATCTCGACCCGTAAGTGATGTGACATTCAGGTGGAGGTTGGCATCACCTGGCAAACAATTCGGAAGACCTCTCAGTTCGTGAGGTTGACCCCCTTGCAAGGTACGGAAAATGTACCGTACCCGTCGACGCATATGGGCGGTTCAGTGTCTCCCTATTTTAAACAAACACACACATCTGACTCACACAAATGTTTACTGATTGGTCTCTGACGGATGGAGCTGGCGCATGCTGGCGGCTCCGTCTCCGCTTTGTGGCGGGTGGTGTCCCGCGCTCTTTCAGCACTGCGCAGCGTCGGCAAAAAAAGGCGGTAGGATACAGTATGCAGCAAACAAACGATCAGACTGGGAGGCGTGGCAGTCGACTGCACCAGAGCTGGCTGGCCTAGATGTCCATAGCCAGCTGCTTTGGCTGTCGCCTGCGTATCTGATTCATGGATCATCACTGCTGCGCGGCACTGTCTTTCCTTCTACATACATCTCGATTGCAGTATCTTGACCTCTAGCATCGGCGTACCCATTCAGGTCATTTATAAAATAGGAATGACCGCGGTTTTGTAGGGACAGGGCTGGATTCATGGATCAACAGTGTTGATCTCATGTTCTCATTGGCCATGTACGAATCCGCCATCCGTGTTGGAAAATGCCATCCAGATTTCTTGTGGTAACGATGAGTCACCTCTGCATGTCAAATGTGGCCGGCCCAGCCTGGTGATTCAAGTCGCCCAAGTGAGCTTCTTGAAGACATGTTTGGTTTGTGGGAGGCTTGCTGGAGTCTTTCGTGAATTTTGCAAATGAAAGAACTTTCTGGATTCTGATTGATGTTTCTGTTTTGGGGTGAATTTCTTTGGATTTCTGGGGGGGGCTTTCTGGACAACTCACACAATGAACACCATATCCCAAAAGAGAAGTGCTCGTTCAAAAAAGAGCAAGAGCACTTGAAAAGGGGAGCTCCCGTCCCAGAACATCCATTTGCACAAAAAAACACCACCCAAAGGAACTGTGGCAAAGGCCGGACCTCCGTTCTTGCTTCAAGCGGCCTCTACGCCAGCCTCTTGCAGTTTCTGTCTTGTCTCTTCTACGAGCTCGTACATGCGTGGCAAGGGCAGGGAGACATCGTACTTGTAGACCTCAAGAAGGTGTTTTGAAGCACGGCAACAGACTTCACAGGAATCTCCAGGCACCAATCTAAAATGATTTTTTGTGACATCTCACATGATTCTCTTCAAAACAGCTGCAAGACTACAGTGACTACACTCTACCTACTCCCCTTGGTTCTCCCAAAGATAGGATTTTCCCTCCGCCTCCACTTCGACGAAAATCAGACGCTTCGTCTTCCGACGGCTCATCCTGGAACTGTCTCGTCCTGAATGCCGAGGCACATAGCCCGCCGTGGTCATGGCATCACTTACCCCTTCCCGAAGCCGCCAAAGAGCCCGAGCCTCCGCGTCTTCGGCGCGACGGCATCACCGCTCACGCGGTTCCAAGCGGAGTCGCGGTTTGCGTGTTAAGAAACCAAGATCGACTCAATTAGATGTCTGATTACAGACCTGTAGTAACGAAGGGGCCGTCGTCGGAAAGCCTTGAATGATTACAAAGCTCAGAAGGGAGTTCCAAATCATTAAGCAATCACAGTTCCTGGTGACAAGCCGCTGCAGCATAAGGTAATGTCACATAAGCAAGTCGCTGCACCCAACTTGGCCTGAGTTTCATCGGCTGCTACTACTCCATCTTGCACAGCCGCATCCCCATCAGACATAGCGGCCTGTCATGTGGGAGTTCAATGATGTGCTTTCTATTTCCGTGATTCTCCAGCACCATTGGACTTCCAACAAACGTGCCATCCTTGGCCCAAATGCTTCTCTTGAACTCTTGGGACATCTTGGTGAACAACTTCGATTCCAGGCGAACATACCAGTGTTCACCAAATCCCGTGCTTAGCACGCACGCATGCACGCACGCGCACACGCAAAGCACGTTTCATGAGTCCCGAACTCGGACGTGTCGCCTTAGGAGTGAAGAGAGACATGCCAACGTCAACTCCCTTTTCAGTGGACTGCTTAGTGAGGAATGAGGGTGGCTGGATCCAAAGGAATCTCTTTTGGGGAGCGAAACTACGCTTGTTCCCTACTAATTCACTACTAATTAAGCACCAGTCAGTAGAAGTGAGATAAAATGAACCAAACATCAGTCTGCTCAGTTTCACCCGTTGAGAGGCGCCGTTTCTCACCCTTTTTTCCGGAAGCCGCACGGAGATGCTCACGTCCCAGCTTCGGAGTATCTGGTGTCCCTTTTGGCACCGCCGTTTACTTCGCACCTGAAGATTAACGCCAGGTGCAAAAATGAATTCAAACCTGCCACCAAACCTGGGCAGATGATGCGCTGAGTTGGCGAATTGTCCGGGCGCACGGGAAACCAATGGGGCGCACGAATGGGCGCTTACTGTACAAAAAGACCGTCTCCCAAGGGCCCCCAGTTTGTAAAGCCATCTCAAACCTGCCAACATCTGTGGGACTGAGATGGAAAAAGGATGCGCCCGCAGGCAGGCGCCCGCAAAAGTGTTCGGAGCAGGGCCTTTTGCGACTCACACCTCAGGCGTGAATTCACAGCCAGCGAAGCGAACTTTCGGTGAGGCGCCTAATGCGGGTGGACGGTGTGTGTCAAGACGACCTCGCCATCATAATTCACGGATTCAATGAAGATCTCGGTTTTGCTAATCGTCAAATCATAGAAGCCATACTGCGCCTCTCCATACCAATCCTCAGGCATCTGGGATGTGTGGGGCGTGTTTCTGCTTGACCTTGCAAAGGACTGAAATTCTACCAGACATATCTTAATTATAGACATAACAACTATCAACAACTTCTATTTATAGGCTTATATACTATGCTGAATTACGTACACGTCCGTCTCGTAAACCAGGCCCTTCTCTCAAAGAATGACCCTACACCTACACCTCGTCGTACCTCCGAGGAGGTATGACTGGACCCGACCAGGGCACCCGACCGTCACCCGTTCCCCGGCCGCCTCGGTGTGCTCCGGATCCGGCGTGGCCTCGGAGGTGATGCCGCCGCCACCGCCGGTGACCAAGCAGGTGATGCCCATGTGGTTCTTATGCCAGTCGTCCGGGAACCAGAGCTCCTGGGGTTCGGGGGAAGAGAAGACAGAATCGGAGTAGAGTGGAGGAGACGGGAGTGTATTTGGTAAGTTTGGTGAGTGGGAGTGCGGTGTGTTTGGCGGTTTTTGTTGCTTTTTGGTTGCTTTTTTTGTGTGTGCTACCGTTGTTTTTGGAAAAAGGGACGGTGGCCGCTGGGGTGTGTTCCGGAGCGAGGGAGGGAAGGCAAGCCAGCCAGGTGGGTATTGGAAGAAGTATGATCCAATTTGCCGGAAGGAACCAATCTGACAGCGTAACCTCGAGCTAGCAAGCAAGCCAGGACAGCATCAATGTCATCGATCTGAGCTCCTGATCATGACGATGACCAGTGACCATCAAGTCGAGACCCTTCCTTGCCAAGCCTCTATAGAAGGCTTGCTCATGGCCGCAAGGGAAATGAGTCACCAGGATCTGCCAAGAGGCTTGGCTCTCACCCAGATGTTGTGTGACCCATTCCTTCTGCTCTTTCCAAAGGGCCTCGAACCAGCCTGGACAGCTATCCACACTCACTGGGCCTTCTGCTGCTGCACAGGTGGCTGAGGGCTTGTTGTTCTTGCGGCTGCACATGTTGTGACTAGGATCCTCTTCTGGTGGCTTCGCATCCATCACGTTGGAGTCAATGAAGTAGTAGTCCACATCAAAATCGAGGTCCTGATAGACCTCGGCTTGGAAACCAAACTGATCTTGACTCTGTTTGATAAATCTTGACTGCAAACCACCTGGAAAAGGAACAAAAAACTCCATGTCGTTCATCTTCATCTTTGTGATATATCTCCCTAACCACACCCTCTTCTGGAGCTATTCAGCTTTAGTTTCCTGACCACACCCTATTCAGCTTTGCCCCAAGAAGAAACTTGTGTGACTTCCCAAGAAAAGATTCATCTGTTGGAGGCGCACGGAGGGCTCGAGCTTTGCCAAAGGGGGGCGGAAAAGATGCGTACTGTCTGTGTCTTTCTAGTACAGCTCTGTCTATTCTAGTCTAGTCGTATTAAGAACAAATACATTAAAAACAAACTGTTTTCAAAGGCCTCTTCCAACCAAGAAACCACTTTGGTCTTGTAGTATGGTGCTGGCATCACCCAACGACTGGAGGCCCAGGTGTAGGACATCTGTTGATCCCAGGCGTTGTCGAACTTGAAGCCTCCCCAGTCGTGGTTCCCCAACACCGAAAACCACGGCTTATGACCTCGGTTGCGACCGAGGGCGGCCGGAACCGAAAGCACCCAAACGCCGGCCATGTGGAGATCGTCATCAACTCCCCGACCTAACCAGGTAGAAAGTAAACAGGATAGAAAGCAAAGCGTATTGTCCAGGGTTGAGGATGGTCCGTGTCCAACAAATCATGAAACAGCTACAATCAGCTACACCACGTGACTCAAGCCAGGGCCTTGGTAAATGCCCTCAAAAATCTGATCGAATTGGTGCTTCGTGGGATAAGAGATCTTGTTCATGGGCTCTCCACAAGTCTTTTCGATGCCGCCCCAGTAGAAGTTGTCACCCACGTTCAGGATGTATTGCGGATCTTTCAATGCGGCACGCGCTTTGAAGGCCTCTGCCACCAAGACCTGTGGCTGGTCATCCACACCTGCCACGTACCTTGGTGAAACCAAGCATCCGAGATAACGCGACCAGTTTCACGCCAACTTTCACCAATTGGGTGTCGAAGTGTTCGGAGAGTGGAGGATGCAAAGCCTTTGCTTTGAATTCATACCAAGTGACCCACATTCCGGGATGCACGGTGCCTCTCCATGGGTGTTGAAACACTCCACCAGCTCCTTGTGGTTGCAAAACTGCTCCGTGTGGTCCTGACCAAATGTCCGGATCCGCTGCGGGGAAACAAAGCGGTTGCAATCCGCGCTTCTTGGTTTGGTGTTTTTCTTTGGTTTGGTGGCGCAAAGAAGAAGTGGAAAAAGAAGCGTTGGCGTTGCGATAGCTTGATATATATTACTAAAGACAGATAAGGATCAAACTTTACTTAAGATATCTTATAAGATCGTTCTTGACAGAAAGGAAATCATACGAAGAGAGGTCAAAAGGCCTTATAGGGTACGTCCTCCACGACAATTTCGGAGGACACATTATCCCATTAGAAGGCCTTTTTGACCTTGTTGGTATGAAAGCGAAGACCTGATAAATCTTTCGCGAGAGAAAAATATGCTTTCGCAAACCTCCTCGCGGATTTTTCGCGGATGGTTTAGACAACACCTAACAGGTCGTTGTTATATAACTTATACGGACCTTTAGATCAACTCCCATATAATTATGCGCTTACTTGTTCATGTTAATTCAATTGGTTTGGCAAAGGCATGGTAGTGGATGCGCATTTTCAGATATGATGCATGTGGCTCATAGCAAAACGTCAAGCAGCAGCAATGCAGTACGCAAAAGTGTGCAAAAAGTGTACTACCGCGGTCCCCGGGTCCCCTATTCTGAAAACAAAGAGTACCACGCAGGAACCCAAAGTTTGGACCTTCATTTTCTCCTCAAGCAACAGCCTGGCAAGCCAGGTCTCAAAACCCATGTCCGTAAACTTCCTAACATCAAACTCCTTGAAACAATCATGAAAGTGGATGGCACCACCTGTTTGGTATTATGGTATTCGGATTTCATGGTCATCCAACGGGACCAGTTTCGTACACTTTCCCATGATTCTTCTTCCAGAGAGTGTACCCATCTGTCATCTCATCCAAGCCTCTCATTTTTTTAATGATACGGCGACCACCGAGATCTACACATCACTACCAGTCACCGTCTCTTCCCCCGTCCTTATTCCACCGGCTCCGTGGGAAGACCGAAGGTCCCGGGCGTCGGCCCCAGTTGTAGGCCACGAGGTTCGGTCGCCCTTGGGCGGTGTCGAGCGAACCGTCCATGCCTCCCCAGTCTCCAATGGCAAAGATATGCATCTCCTGGAGGCGGATCGCGGAGCGGATTTGACCAGATGATCCAGTTCTAGGGGGTGGAGAGTATGATCTGGTTTTTTGGCGGAGTTGACACTGCAGTTTTTACCATGGCGGCCAGTGGCCACTGGAAATGGAGATGATCAGAACTGGGCTTCTCTTGCAAGAAACACGTGGCATGATGACATTCAGACCTGTACGGGAAATAGGATGTGTTGATGTCTTCTTGTATTCTACTGATCAAGGGTAACTGTGCGGACATGTGCGGACCATATACTTTCCAGCCACACAAAACATCAAAACACACGTTCAAGTCACAAAACACATCACCAATCCAAGGCGGATTTCTCATCACGGCAAAGGTCAAGAACTCCTCTTAACTCCACCACTTGGTGCCTTTCGGAAAAGCCAACAGCTGTCCTGTCCTGAGTGCCGGAGACCACCGTTGTCGGCCAATGTTGGCCTTTGTATCCCATGGCCTTCTCCGGAGGGACGCAGCCAATGCTGGTGCTTCCAGGCTCACAACCGGGGCGCAGGGACGCAAACAGCTGGTGCCCGGCGAAGCAGTCGTGGCACGGAGGCTTCGAACAGCCGGAGCAGGGTGGCAAACCGCAGAACTTGTCAGAACCTGCAAGTGACAATCAGGTGCCGATCAGGTGCTCATGTCAATGGGAAAAAGTATCAAAGAACGGACCAAGAAGTGACACAAAAAGGAGATGCACAAGTTGATTCACCCATATTCACCCATGGTGAGCTTTCTGTCAATCCTCCTGCTCCTGGTCTGCAAAAGAACTACCCTTTTTTTTTATCTCTGATTAGTTATGGAGTTGCGGACTTATCTCTTTGATCGGAACACACCAAAACCAGCTCGCCAGCCTGGTGGTGCACAGTAGTACAAGCGTTGGAAGTCTGCCAAGTTGGCTTCAGCACGACCCACTCCTGTGATGACCTCCAAGTTCTGGAACCACTTGGGCGCTTGGGGATCCCACTTCCCACCACCAGCAGCCCACTCCACAGCGACTCGGCAATGGTCGTTCACAGGGAGACTTAAGCGTCCACACTTCCGGTTATCCACGGAGCTCTTCGATCCCTGTTCGACTTCGGCGCCTTCCGTCTGGTTGGTGCTGTTGCTATGATTGGTGTGATTCACCTCTGCAGCCACACCCCAAAGAGCGAGGAGGCACCAGCGCCACGCCATGATCGCAACCCCAAAAAAAGCGACGCGAATGCGACTCACTTGTGCCACATGGTGAAGAAACGTTCCAAGCTCACTTGGATCAAGGGACCTTCCAAACAAAAAACACGGCAGTTTGGAGCCTTGCGTTTTGATTGCATGGATCAGTGAGTGGGTGCTGTCATTACATCTATCTATGTTACTCTATTACTCTATCCTTCCACCATCTGTCACAGCCAAGCACAGCCAAGCACCACCCCCCTCCCTCAGCTCCACTCCTCCAAGAATCGATGCAGCTTTTCGCTATCGTGCTCACCGTCCGAGCCGGAAGTTTCGATCAAGACCTATAGGAGGAGCGAGCTGGGACGGACTGTGGGTTGAGAGATGGCAGAGGGTTACCCCGAGTTTGGTAGTGCCATCATGGACCCCGAGTTAAGACATCTTAGGGGTTTTGTACCATCTACTCTAAACCCGCTTTAGATGAATCTGCCTTGCCGAAGGCCATTTTGGTTGATGTCGTACCGTACCCTATCAAGGTCTTCTACCAAACTGGAAGCCACGCCCTTGAGACACAGACACCCATCATCGCCCATCTGCTTCAGGAAGAATCCCTCTTTGGTGGCGAGTCATCGAGAATTGGCCGGAAGTGCGGATGGCGCCAGGCCAAAAGAGGCCACAAAGCCCCCCTTCCGTCTCGGATTCGACGCCGGAATACAGGAAATATACTTGGATATCTTTGTGGATGCCAAGTCACCTTTAAATTCGTTTTTCATCGTTTTCAGATATCTCGCGCTAGTTCTCCCAAGGAATCTTCCGTTCAATTGAAAGCTAGGCTTACATCCTTCACATTCTGTTCAACTGTCTTCCTTCCGGGCTCATCAACTCACAACCAGACCATCTTCACCTTCACCTGCGTAGCAACCGGGTGACGGGAGGCCCGTTTTCTCTGTACAACCGTGGGAGGCCCAATCTTCAATATTGTTCTTCGCCAATTTCAGATCTTGGACGTTTTCAAAAACAGGAACACGTTGAAGACAGTATGGTGTGATGGTGTGGGTGTCAAGAAACTTAAAAAAGAAAGACATGACATGCACAGGGATTATCACTTATAATAACTTATCATACAACTGCATACATTACCGGACTGATCACAAGTCCCGTCCGTCTCAAAATTCAGAAAAGCCCACGTGTCTACCCAATCTGTTACCACCCGTCCATGTCGACAAGGCACGTAGAAGGGATACGTCTCTTCCAGGGGATCTCGAACTCCGGTGCCTGCCTCTCGCTTCAGCCTGGGCCGTGCATTCGAGGACTCAGTCGAACATTCATTCGAACAAGGTCTTTTCGAATCTGAGAGGCCACTGTCCCATCACCGAAGGCTGTCTCTTGTGTTCAGCATATGTCTTCATTATCGTGGCACGATGCCGCATGGCCGAAGAGGAAAACGAAAACACCAGGAGTGAAACGAAGAGGAGGAGTGGCACTTCGTTCTCGACTCACATCAACCGAACTTCCACACTTCCACACTTCCACAACAGCACAACACACCCTGTATGTACAGCTTGATAAATCAATCCTCCCACCATATAGATCATATATAGAAGAATATAGAAGAGGTGTTACGAGTACCATCCAGACTCTGGGTGGAGCTTTCAAAAAAACAATAGTCTATATAATATATATAATATACTGGCCCCGTGCTCCAACCATATCCTCAGGTTTGGTGGTTAGACCCCCCCAACCCACCCCAACCATCTTCTCAGAAGGTAGTTGGAGCCCTAGGGTCTGTACCCTACCGAACTGGCCCTTCTCACCGAGCAATCGATCGATTTCTCCCATCTTTCGTCGAGCCGCACGAAATCGATCGCGGAGCGATCGCAGAACTCCACGGCGGAGAGGACCTCGCCCAGCTTCTGCCGGGCCAGGGAAAAGGTCCGCTGGACCTCAGATGCGAAGGGTCTTCGACCCCTGGAAGGTGCTGGGATCATCATGACAAGGCACGTCAGTACTCTCGTCTTGCACCCCAGCCAGTGGAACAAGTGGATCATGACTGCCAGGTGGGGTAGGTCATGAGTCAAAACGGAAGTTCTAGGAAAGGATCTGGTTACCGTTGGGTGTCCCAAATGCAATGGATCTTCTGACAAAATGTGGCTTCTTGGGGCGTCTGGGCGCATTGTGGAAGAAGCACCTTGTCGTGACGATAGATATCTTGTTCCTTCACGTGGTCGTCACAGACCACTTGTGAAGACACTTACAGCAAGAAAACAACCCCAAAATACCCCAAACCTGAACCCCAGAATAATAATGTTCTTCTACCGTCTACCAGCGTTCTGAAGAGGGAGCTTGTACCTATCCATGTCGGGGCCCCCGGCATGCTCGAAGCTTGAGCACGCGAAGAAGGCAATGTTCACTGCTTTGGGCCGAGCTGGGCAGAGAATGGTGAGCTTGGTGATGACACCTGGCATCCGCATGCGCAAATTCACCGCCAACCGCGACACACCACGCTCTGGACCACCGTCGCGATTCGGCGAGAGCTACGCGCGGTCACGCGGTCACGCGGTCACCCGAGCGGGTAAAGACCGTCCTGCCTAGGGTACCTTCTGAGCCAATAAAGAGCTGTGGCAGTCCGTAGCCCGTGTTGTCCTTCCTCAACGCATACAAGCTGTCCACCACCTGGCCCAGCGGGGTCGAAAGCGGCGGAGGGGAGCCGTGCGAAAGCGTGCGGAGCGTGCTAATTGGAATAGTGTGATGAAAGACCGACATGATCACGCTGAGGACATCAAATAACTGCCCAATTTCTTCAATGAAAAAGTGGGATGCTGCGATGTCTAAAGGAAAAGTAGATTCACAAGATTCCAGTGGGGTTGCAGCATTGTCCATCAACTCTGACACTCGCAGCGTTCGTTTTATTGACACTCGCCGCGCTGCCTCTCCAGGCCCTGGAAAGACGAACAAACATGGTCCAAATCCATCAAAGCAAGCAAAGTGAGAGAGAGAGACCTCGAGATTGGCTCGGCACAAGACTCTTGGAGACATGATTGGTCGACTCTCAGCAGGATTTCGCCGCGATTCCGCAGGCAACTCCAAAAAAGAGTCCTAGAGTGGCATCAAGAGAACCTTAATCTCTGACAAGTGACAAGAACCTCATTAGACCATCCGGATTTCCAGGGCCAGTAGACATTGGGAGTGACTCAACGTCGCTCGACATGTGGCGCCGTTTGGGAATCGGTGCAGTCCCCACGACCGACCGCCGCACCTGGCCATCGGCTAAGACCGCCTCGACGCCCAGGACGTTGCCACGCAAGGATCCGTAGCGCAGATATCGAAGGCCACCTGATTTTCGCGGTGCCGGGTGAGACGAGTTGATTTGGAGACGACGACGACGACCGCAAGACGTTGGAGCTTGAGGACCTCAAATGGAGTCACATGGGATGAACGAAACTGACACATACCAGCACCACGGAAAGGGTGTCCAGTAATAGCTCCGCAGAGGTCAAGGAGTGTCCATGTCTACCACCCCTTCAAAGTCCTGGTACATGGCTGTGAGATCATTTCACCTGTAGCCCATCAAACCATATGGTACGTTGACGTAGCGTCAACCAGGATCCCCCTGCACATTGGAGGGAGCTCATCTACCTGTGATGTTTTGTGAAATACAAACACCAGTTCTCGCCAGGTAAGGTGTAACAGTAAACCCTATGTATGTATTTATGCTTCTCCTAAACGAATGGAGCAGCTTGCCCCCCCAAGCAAGCAGCAGCTGAGTTTGCAACATCTCTCAAACAAACACGGATGTGATGGATAAAACATATATAGCTCCTTCGAAAACCCTACCATTCATCAACATCTTCAGAAGCAAATTCTGTGCGGTTTCCTTGCAAAGACAGGTCTTTGACAGCCCTTGGAGAACCAAACAATCCAGTATGCAACAGCATAAAAGAACCAGAAAGCATGTTTGCATATGTAACCCACCACACGTCTTGCTTGCCAACCCTTAAAGAATCGTCCACATGCGATGTTGTCTTCTCTCGCACCTGCGTTGGTGGCCGCATTGCCACCGATGGTGCAGGTGCCTTTGGCGCCCAAATCCAAGGGGACCATGAAGCCATGCTTGGCCAAATACCTGAGCAAAAACATTCCACAACCCCAACGCATCACCACTCACTTGGCATTAATAATTTGCATAATATCATATCAGTTGCAACCCAAAGAGATTCATATCCTCCCAGCACCTGTATGCACCTATGTGATCCTATGCGGCCAAAAAGGATACTTTTCATTTGTTTCCCTCTGCCTTTCACAGAAGTCCACTCATCATCTTCCGGACGGTCAAGTCACTGATCCAGCTGCTCCAGAACACAGCCGGCTTCCACAGTAACGATGCCCGACAGTGTATCCTCAGTCGACCACATAGCCAGAGTGCTACAATGTAGCAGTCGACCCGGTAGGTTCGCAGGATTCGCACACCACAAGTCCACCCTCTCATCCCACACCAGAAAATGAGAGTTTTTTCTCGCTTCACATCTGAAACACACTCTCGGATCAACGCACCAACGCACCGGTTTGTTCGCCAAAGATCCAGAGCTTCCACTTGGTTCATCCGCAGCAAGGAAAGCACCAACTCATCATGGACCGGCACAGAGCCACCCACTAGGCCTAGTCATAGTCAAGAGCGGTTTTGAAACACAAATTGACAATTCACAAAGGGGTGTCTATGTCTATGACTATCAAAACTTCTAGACTGGTCAGTGACCCACAAAACCAAGACAATTGACACCCACAAAGAGTGGGACAATTCGAAGGGTGGAGTCCCAGTGAGAGATTGCTTGTACAAGAATTGAAGCCTCCCCTACATCTCTGGCATTCTGGGCGAACGCTCCTTTTAATAGACCCTCATAGACGCTCCGCTCCCCTGCCAGCAGGTGCCGGTGGCAATGCCAATGGGTGTAGGAGTTCTTTATTCAGCGGTTAAACTATCTTAGGATATCTTAGGAGCGCCTCGCTTTCAGGCGCCGCATCTGTCGCGCATTCTGTTGCTTTGACTCACTCCCTTGTTTCCTTAGATAGTATTAGAGCAACAAAGCCTCTTTGAGTTTAACAACCAGCTTTTGGAGATGGCCACACCTCTGTGCCAGCGCGCACAGGGGGGGATTCCGTGATTCTCAACGCGACAGACCTGTTCCATCCGTTTCCTTCCATCCCTGAAGATCTAAAGAAAATAAGAAAAGGTGTACAAAACAGCAAATTACTATTATATGTTTGTTTTCTCTCATTTCGAACATTTTTAATTCGTCCAACACCTGTCGTTTCGTTCGGGCGCCGGGCAGCTGGCCTGTGTTGCCACCCTGTGGGACCACGGCCAGATTCTTCTCATTGGCATACCTCAAGCGTCAGACCGAAGGCTCTGTGCAATACCCAAGGTAGGGATCCTCTAGCCTTGTCACTGCAAACTTGGGGTCCTATCACTAAAAGTTTATGAGGCACCCCTTCTTCCTTCTTCGTGGCACGGAATTGGTGGCCAAGGATGTCGGTAGAAGAGCTCGACCCATGGGCCTCCTCCCTCCAAAAAGAACAGAAGGCCGCGAACGCCTCATGCTTTCACAAAGCCCCACCAAACCAAAGCACCATTTGCTGGCCAAACAACAAACCAAGCACCCGTTGCGCACGCGCTTTTTTGCCAATTTTCTGTGACACGCCGCGGTTGGGTCCCAAAAGCATGCGCACCTCGCTTCACACGTTCTGCTCCTTTACAGGACCATCTATTTATATAATCTATTTCTACCGAAGCTCCATCTTGGATTTTTCCAAGCAGCCCCCCTATACTTAACATGTGCAGCCACTGCTCAGGCTCTTGGGGTTTGGCAAAAGCAAACGAATCATGCTGAAACGTTGCCATTCATGGCTTGAGCAGCTGTCGCAAGAACACTCTTGACCTCTGCGCCACTTAGCCCGAAGAGCTCCCCAATCTTAGTAGCCAGGCTTCCCACAGCTTGCTTGCCACTTGTACGTTTGGCGCGCATGACCAAAGCCAAGCCCTTCCAAGAGCACTTCCAGGCCTTTCAAGCTGACGTCCTTGCAAGTAGCGACCTTGGGCAGCAAGCCGTCAGCAACTTCCGCAGCAGTCCACTAGCCCTCCGGCAGACAGGGCGCCTTCGCAGGCCCCAAACTCTTCGGCATCTGCGGCCTCTTTGAAACTCTGTGGCCCCAACACGAGACCTCAAAACGGCCCAGCTGGCCCAGCTCGCCACCAGCTTGCGGTCGACCGCAACTCCTCTGCGGCGAGCGGCTTACGCGTGCTGAAAACACCATGGATGGTTCAAGGAGCAAAAACTGGCAATTAGTACAATTGTATATCTTTTTTGTGGGCCGTGCCTTTTGCAAAGCGTTAGACCAGCACCCCTGCACCAACCCCGCTTTCCTTAAACGCCTCAATCTTCACCGGTTTCCTTACACAATTGCCCTTGCTTTAGCTAGGGATCACGTGCGTATACCCTGGAATCTTCTTTGTTTTTTTTGGCATGTCTTTAAACTTTGAAAGTTATTCCTGGCGTGGTTGACTGTTTGGAATAGTTTTCCCTAGATGCACAAAAGACTATGACACTGTTGTGTTCTCTGAGAGCATCGTTGATCTAGTTTGTTACGTTCTCCAAATCTTTGTGTTTCTTTCATTCTGTCCAAGGTTGATTCTCCTTGAAATTATTCCTTAGCACATATTCTGCAAACAATATTCCAGCAACCCACGCGGTGGTGGAATTAAGAATTAGTGCATGGGCCATCTTGAAAATCCTTAAACGGATGATGAGATGTGGAAAGGAAGAAGAGGTGCCCTGCTTACGGTGGGCGCCGTGGAAAGCAAGACTTGATGAGGGGCTAGGTCACCTAGGTCGCTTACCACTTCCCTGGCATGAGGCCTTGGACCCCTCCCAGGCTGGGCAAAGATGCTAAGCTGCCTGAGAGTTGTTTTCTTGAGAGTGGAAGCAAATCGATTTGATTGTTGATGTGTATTATAGTATTCCCCGTGGCCCGTGGTTCCAAAAAGCAATTAGAGGCTGGAGGAAGTCAAAGTAGGGCCAAACAAATCAACCATAACATTGTATTTTTGAATCCAGTGTACACTGTTTGCAGTATATATATATAGTTATATGATGGGTTGTCCTCTAAACTATTGTTCCAATATGTTCCAATGTTTGGAGAGTGTTGCAATGTCTTGGAATAACATAAACCGATGTCAACCCCCTGAGAATAGTTTTGCTATGTTGTGGTACAAGCTTGAACTCACCAGGGGGCACTCTGCGGTGTCTGCGCCCATGTGGACTGTTGGGCTGTCGGACTGCTGCACACGCTGTTGAAGTAGACACAGAGACACACTCGTCTCTTTTTGGCACTTCACAAGATGACAAGCCAGTAGCCTAGACATGCTAGTGCAGGGCAATCCCAACAGGAGAAAATCCTGCTGTCATTTTCTTATGTCTTAAAAAAGACTGAAACGGGAACTCTGTCACACTTTGAGGTGCATGACCTTCGGAACGGAAGCGCCCGACGAAAGCTGGGGAAGAGCGGTCTTGAAGGAACAATGGTCCCATAGCTATCGATGCCTTATGTATATATATATATATACATATAATATATATATATATGTTTTGTTATTTAGTCAGTTTTTCTGTTCTGCTTCTCGTTTCTTGAATATTCTGCTTCGTCCAGCGGGCTCAGTCCTGATGGTCAGCGGCATTGGCATCTAAGCCATGCTGGAGCATCAGGTGCATCATCTCAACGTGACCGTCCATGCTGGCAAGGGCACTTCATTGTACCTGCACCCATGACCTGATTGATGACGCCCAGACTCCGACAAAACAAAAATAACCACTGAGAAGCAAGGGCGTCTTCTTCCCAATCCTTCACCTTTCAAAAACATCCCCTAGAATGTATCCTAGAAAATGTTTCACTGTTCCGAAATCAAGGCGTCTTAGGTACTTTGTGATATTTTAGTGATTGGATGTTTCGCTTCGTGGTCAATTTTTACCGCCTTTGTGCGGGCTCCCCCAAAATAGTAGCTGGTTACAAAGTCATGATATAGATCTTCACACACTTTTGAAGCAGGGAAACGAATATTCACGCACCAAAGTATAAAAACACCTACCTAACTCTTGAAGAAGGAAGCTGAGCTGCTGGAAATTCAGGGACAGCTGCATGCTCAGGCGCCTCATGCTTTTGAAACAGTTGTGTCTCCGCAGTGCACTTCTTGAACAAGCCGGAGAAGCTTGGAAGCGCTTCCCTGGACTACTTGCGTTGATGCTCACCAGCTGCAAATCTGAAAGAAAGCCAGCTAAATCTTCCGGCGGAGACAGCAACGGCACTTCTGCGCAACTGCGAAGGGTCTGTGACGAGCGCCTGGTAGTGAAGGAAGACACGGGGGAGGCCTGCCAGGTCGCTGGAGAGGCCCTGAGTGACCTTGGCGTCACCCACAATGGCATGTCCGAGTTCTGAACATTTCTGAACAGTGAAATCTCATCTGGTGAGTTTGGCTCGAGCGCAATGTGTCGGGATTCGCCTCAGCTCTGCTTACTGCACCTTGGCCCAGTATAGCCCCAGCTCTGCTTACTGCACCTTGGCCTTGCCCAGGCCCAGTAGTAAACAGTTTTGTTTCACCTTAATTTCACCTTCCCCTTCTCCAGGCCCACAATTCGGATTATTGAGCTTTGCCTCAGCCCCAGATCAACCATTATATCGGGTGGATCTTGGGGGTGCTCCAGGCTCACCAATTTCCAGTTCTGACTGCTCCACGTTGGCCTTCCCCAGGCTGTGCCTTGTTCCTCGCAGCCAAGCAGTGACGGCTCTTCTGCTCCGCTGGGATCGGCCCCCCGCTCATGCAGCAAGCCTTCAGACGGCTGGATTCAGACAGCTGATGTCCGTTCACTCTCAAAACCAAGGCAAGGTAGTACTTCTCTATCCCGTGATTTTGCAGAATTGTGATCGCTGAGCAATGATGGCCACTAGGAACTGTGGTTGTTGTGACAATCATCACTCCGGACGTCTCACTGTCCAGTCTGTGGCAACAACCAGCACAAATGCGAACGCAAGTCTTGCAACTGCCGCATTTGGGTAGCCCGATACAGCGATGTTCTTCCACCATTCTCCGCACGTTCTCAAGCAGCTGTCTCGTGGCGGTGCTCCAACGCGACGTACGAATCTGAATGGTTGGGGTATCAAGAAGTGGCGTTGAGGTGTCCTCCAGCGCGTGGAAGTCTCTGCTTCGGTGACATGGCTTCTCCAAGGGTTCGGAGGTGATGCAGTCTCACCTAGCTCTGGCGGAGCTGTTGCCGTGGAGCTTTCGGTCCAGCCAAGCGACACCGAACTCGAAAAACGCGGGGTTTTCCGGAAACCTGGCCTTTTCGATGGTTCAAGTGTCCTGGGTTGGTCAAGAGCAAAGAGGTGGGTTTATAAACACAGGAAGTTGCCTGGTCACATGATGGCTGTCAACTACAACAGTTGGAATACCATTGCACTTACGACTAAGTACAACTCGGCAATCCAAAGTCTTCCCAATCCAAGTCACATTACTCTATACAACTATACAACATAGATTGCCTACAAAACAGTTCGGGTCAATCCTTTAATTAAGCTACCTAACAAACAAACAGATCCTCCGTCGAATTGGTGAAAGTCTCACAGCGCAAAGGAGGAATGGCCATCCAGTCACGTCTTCCACCTGACGGAAACATCATGAAGCATGCACCCTAGCCGTTAACCCTAACTAAGTTATATTAATATATCTGAGGCTGTTTCTCTGCTTTTTGTTGGTGTAAAATCATGGCACACCCCGGAAAAACAGCTGAACCAGCTGTCTCCAGATCTCTCTGTTCTTCCGAACCTCAGGACCCCCGTGGAAAGGTCCACCGGCGATGGGACAAGGGACGAGGCGGTGGTCAGGGGCGAAAAAAAAACAATCCAGCCGCATGGTGTGCCATGCTTCTCTGAGTGATCCACGGCTCAAAGGCTATTGATCTGTTGGATTTTCAAGACGTGAGCTTTAACAACCCCAGCCATCCTGGACCTTCCGCGGACACATACCTGATGAATCCTGATGGCAAATTACTTCTTTAAATTATACAGTTCTTGAAACAATGCATATCGCTGCTTGGACCTTTCAAGCTGACCAAGGCGCTTGAGGATGGCAGAGACCTCCTGGGTGGTGGCCTTGGGGGCTTTGACGGGCGCCCTCTGCCCGTCGGACATCGGATCCAAGGTCTGCCGTCGGGAGCAACGAGTGACGGAGCAATGAGTTTGGGATAGTCTTTCTGTACGATCTTTTACGAAGATGGCGGAAGAGTAGCTGTACTCGCTCCTCCCCGTGGTTCCCAACGAGTCTGATTGGCAATCCAAGCACCTGCTTGCTGTTTGCTCATCTAAGAGTGCACCACACAGCTAAGGTACTGCATCTATACTGGGCATTCTTGGATTTGTTGCCACACAAAAAATCCTAACACGGACCCCATGTTTTGTGTGTTCCACGATGCAAACGAATTCTTGCCAAGTTGCAGGCTTCAAAATGGCGCTGCTGCGACCCTCCCATTTGCCTTAGAAACCGTCAACGTATAGAACTCAACAAAAACGTAGTAACGACGTAGTATCTTATAGTGCTGATACAACGATAAACCAGGGAGACGTGACTTACCCATCTTACCCACGTCTAAGGTGAGTGTTCATAGTCTTTTCGGCTTGGCCAAGTCGCTTCGCACCCCTCAGGTCCAGCCCCTGCTCTGAAGATCGATTACAGTACCCTGCTCCGAAACCAGGTTCTTTTACGACACATCCGTGCAACTAGCACCATTCCCGCCTGCCAACAAAGAGCACTTGGCGCAAACAGTTTGTTCTAAGCCCATCTCTGGACAAGCTTTGCTTTTTTCACAAGAACAAAATACCGTTTGCATCCGTTTGCGCTCATTCCCCCCCGAGTTCCGCAGACCTTTGGATGAGTTCCCATGTTGTCTCCACAGGTCTCCGAGTGTGGATGATCTTCTACCAAGCAGCCCATCCAGTCTTGGTTGTATCTCAATAAATCCTGAAGCGGATTTTGCAGCTTGACTGTAGACCAGATCAACAAATGCGCCCATGGGACACGATGGAGTTCCCTCACTTCTGTCCCTTCGATGTCGTAGGGGTCGTGATCTTGTTCTGAAAGAAGTCTCCAAATCATCTCTTGCTTCACCCAGCTCTGGGGCCTTCAGAAGCCTCTGCTTTTTTTTATTCCAACGCGTTTTCGGTGGCGCCCATGCCTTCTCCTGCCTGCTAGGCCTACTACTTATGCCGCCGGAACTTGGCGAACCCTCGCAATTCCCAGCCGACTCCCGCCCCACCGAAGCGCTCCTCGCGTTCCACTTCCTCGGGCGTGAGGACGTTGCTGGGCCCCAGCAGCTGCTTCAGGTGCCGCAACTCCTCCGAGCCCAGCGCCGCAAAGCGGCCCCGGGGCGCCTGGTACGTGGAGCGGAAGCGGTCGAGCGGAGCGGCCGAGCGGCCCCGGAGGCCGAAGGAGAGTGTGGGGAGCGTCCGATCGCGGGTGAATGAGCCAAGGTGACGAGGGAGAGAAGAGGTGATTGGCTGGATTCAGTTGGATTCAAATGAGAGTTCGGGTTCGGAAGTAGAAAGAAAGTGGAGAAATTCTGGGGGAGGAAGAAAAATGCTCATCAAATGCTGATTGATGGAAATGTGCCGGACATCAGCTCTCCACACAGTGTCTGATGATCTGACGGGTCGTGCAGAGCCTACAGCATCAAGTGAGTGATAGTCTCCCACTACTTCAGTGTTTTACTTCTGCATGCACGTTTATTATATGCTGGTGAAGTCAGAAGTGTTTGTCAAACGGAAAGCTCAGCTCGGCACGGTGGAGGCGGTCTGCACATGTCGCCAGAACCGCGAGTGCAAGGCCGGCCGCAAGGAGCCCAGCCGCATGGCGGATGGATGAGAAATCGATCGACCGCTGCGTCAAGCGCGGATCCGGCCGAGTGGAGGCCCAAAAGATTCCCAAGAATCAGCAGCCCGGCTGAGCCTGGTTCCTTTTGAAGCACCAAAAACCTATCGGGCTCAACTTTCCTCACTCAAAACCACAGTCTATGCGGCAGAGTCATCCAGTGGGTCAGTTACTCGGTCAACTGGAGTCAACTGGTCAACTTCAGATCACAAAAGAAGAAATATGAATAAATCATCCAATGAGTCGACATTGGCCCATCTCAAAAACTTGCCAAGTATAGGGTGCCAAAATCATCCAAAATCTTCCTCTATGCATGTCCTGCGATCTTCACAGGATGTTTCTTGGTCGACCTCAAATCCTCTCTCTGCAAAGCCAAAACATGCGGGTTCTTCGAAGGGCTGCGTAAAGCTGAATCGAAAACAATCGCCTGGCTAGGACGATGGCTTTGAGAGTGAGGCTTGGAGAGGGCTTCTCTACTTCCAAGGGCCGACGGTGTTCTTGTCTTCCACCGGCATTTTGGTGCACAAGAAGTGCAGAAAGAAGTAGATCAAAGCAATGACAAAAATGACCCCGAAGCACGGCCCAGCTCCTGATCGTTAGGCCCCTTCTCGTTCGGCACCTTCTCGTTTGATCTGTTGATATCTATATTGAATCTATTGACATGGAGATGGAATGGAACATGTTTGAGGTGCTCTGCTGATCTCTGGAAAAAAACCAGCTGCTCTGCCGATCTTTGGGCCACCCACCAGTCGTCTCTCTCTCCGGAAACCCATGCGATCCATAACCTTCGCGCCCTGGGGATCCCCTGCTCCACCACCCATGGCGCTTCTCAGCTCTTCGAGCGCTGCCAACTCTTCCTGCGCTGCTGTGGATCTGGTGAGAGGATGGCGCTTTTCCGAGAGACCAGACACATGCGAGTCTGTTCTATGTTCCATACGCTTCTCACGAAGCTTCTCACGAAGCGGGAGGGTCATAATTCGAGAACATGGTGCACCTGTACACAAAGCGCGAACACATCACATGGACGTTGGAAAACCACTTCCAACACCACCCTCTCTGTAGAAGAAAATCGTCTGCCCATTGGCCAACTCCATGTGATGTTTTCCTCGGATGTTCCTGGGTCCATTGGGCCAGCGCCCAAGGAAGGCGGAGTTGGTCTTTGCCGCATTAAGGGAGAAACATCGCGGATTCAGTCGATAAAAAAAGCGGCCACCATCGGTTGACCAAGACCAGGAAAGCCGGTGCTGCATGGATCTCTAAGCAAATAGCAAATTTGTTTGGCTGGTACAGGTTGGTTCAATTGTTAACTCATGAAGCTAGTTGCTTGTGGGGAGGCCTCACAACAGACCTCATCCATCCTGATCCAACCAACGTCACGCGCACGATCCACAAACCCGGCGGTTCCTCTTTCACCACATCACGCGCACGCTGTAGGATGCCACGACCCTCAGCATCCTGGGTCAGTGGAAAGGCCCAAGGATCATGTGTCATCGGAAAGCCATGATGGGTCAGACCAACCTGGTTTCCCACAACTATCATGGAAACCCATCATGGTCAACCATGTGTCAACCAGACCAACCACACCAACCGTTCAATTCGATGGCCTGCGAATCTGGCGGAATCTGACGTCGGACGTCAGACAATCAACCTGGTGTCTCTCTCCGATCGGCCAGTCACCCAAGAAGAGATATCCATGGACTGAGAAACGTCACCCAAGTCTCATGGGATATCATTGGTGACCAATCATCTCACCCGAATTCTCAGTGGGAGCAACCCTGACGGGCAGATGCGTCGTGATCGTGGCAAGGGTGAGTTGGGACACAAAACCTTCATAAATATATGAGCTACTGCCTGCCACCTGATGAGAAAAGAACATAAAGTCGGGGTGCCAGCTGCTCTTCCCCAAAGCACTCAATCTTGGATTGCTGTGCTTGCTACTACATATTCTATAATTACATACAGTCGTCCTGGCGTAGATAGAATACTGGAAAATCAAAAAACAATAGACAACTGGTCATGTTTTTGATTGTTTCTGGATTACGCAGACGGACGTGGTGAAGAAGGAGGCTTTGGATGCGCAACTATGCTGCCACTTGCTGCCCAAGATTCGGGATACTCAGTGGGCTCTAGCTGCACCTCCTCTGCCTTCCGCACCGCAGCACGCAACTCCTGCTGAGCAGTGTCTGGCGGAAGGAAAGGCGCTTGAAGTCGCAACAAGTGAACTCCCACTCTCTCCGGGTGGGGGTCCTCCTGTTTGCTAAGACTCGTGAATTCATTAGCACATTCGTGAAGCCAAGGTGAAGCCCAGGGAGACCATGGGGAGACTAAGGGTTCTAAGTTCTTGATCAAAAGGCTCTGGGTAGGCTGTGGAACCTTCGCGCAGAACAATTGAACCCGTGCAAAATTCAGGAAACTTAAAAAGAACATAGATAACAAACTAAACACAAACACCTACTAGCTAGCTAGTAGTGCTTTTCAAGCCATTTTTGTGGGGTAAAACAGGCTCCGGCAAAACTCATGATGACCGGAGTGGGTTCTCAGCTGTGGATCTCGACACCTGTGGAGGTGGGTGTCTCCAAGTGTGAGTGTCTCCCTGCCTGAACAAGAAAGAACAAACAATTGGTAGTGGTTTGTGCATTTAATTAGTTTTCATGTATAAAGCATATCTGGATTAATTGTAATATTACTATATAATTTGATTTACATATCCTTTACGTTCGTTACTTTCAACCACTTGAGCATTCAAAATAGCCAGAAAAAAACACGGGCTCCTTAAGCATTCGATTCTGAATGGCCGTGGCGAGGCGAGTCACAGCTCCCTGCTTCTCGATGATTGACATGAAAATCTCCTGCCGGTGTCTGGTGGAGGCGGTCGTGGCGGTCGTGGCGGCGGTTCGTGGCGGTTTCGTTCGTAGATCGGTTCCAGAGGGATTGCTGGAAGCTGTGGCCCGAGGGACTGGGATCGGTTCCAGACACGCATGCAGCAGGGAATCGGGTCCAGACACGGGTCTTTCCTGGTGGTTTGGACCTCCAGGTCGTGCTGAAGGTGTCTTCCTTTCATCAGTAGATGGGTGGAACACAAGTAGAAAGGAGTTGCTGGGGGGGTTCAGAAGCATGGCACCTGAAAGGCTTTTGGCGCTAACCTTGATCCCTGATCAACTCCGTCATACAAACCAACGGATGGGGCTTTCAGGTTCCATGTTGGTCTTCTTCAGGATGTATATGTGGCTATTTCATGCATATGGATCAACATCCCATGTACCTTTAGGTCAGCACAAGAGGTACAGTACACAAAAGAGACTGGGAGCTGTTCCCTCAGAACGGTGGCTGCTTTGGTTCTGACCCATTCCCAGATCTGTATCAAAAGAAGAAGGGAATGACTGGTCATGGCACACAAGGAGCCTTCCGAGCTCGTCACTAGCTGTCCACTTCTTTCACAAAACCCTGGGACGGAATGCCTTCTGCCTGTGCCTGTGCCTGCAGAGGCACTGAAAAAGGTGATACCAGCTCAAGTATTGTACGCCTTTGAGCTCTGCCCTCTGTCTTCAGGCAGAGTGCTGTACAAAGGCAACCCCCGCTCAAACCCTCAAGGCTTGATCCATGTCGAAATATGTCGCCACCTTGGGCTTAAATAAGCGCCTCAGTGTTGCGACCACTGCAAGAACCAAGCAAGTAAGGCTCAAGACCAAGGCGCAAAGGCGAACAGCTCGCAGATCCATTTGGGGCCAGTCATAGAAGTTGAAGCGTGTGGGTTGCTTCAAGTTCCTGGCTTCTGCGAGCTCCGCCTGCACTCCCGTCAAAGCCCAGAAGGCCACCAAGCCGATGATTGCATCAGCTCGTGGAAATGCAAAGGTCGCGAGAGACACCATGCTGCCGATGGCCACGAAGGACAACATCGCTAATGAGAGCATCACCTCGGGCGAGGCTCGAAGCCGGTCCGCGAAGACGCACAGGTTCACGGCGCTGGCGGCAATGATCCAGCCGGCATGGAGAGAAAAGGGCGCTCGCAGGAGCCAAAATTCTGGGATGGTGTACTGGTGCAGGTCTGTCCGGTACATCCCAGCTAAAAGCGAGATCAGGATGCCCAGCATGCACAGGAAGGCGATGAAAATCTCTTCTTGTGCAAAAGCTAGTGTCCAAGCGCATTGAAACACACAGGCTGAGATCCAGAAAGGAGTCATGAAGGTGATCACATTGTTACTGCGATACTTTCCAAACATTTGCGCCATTGCGAAGACTCCTTCCCAAATGAAGATTGGACCCCAAATGGAGAAGGCGTACCCCGCCGGTGTGACTAACGTCTGATACTTCGCCGAGAGCTCTGTGTTGGTCTGGCCGAAGATGCCTGTCAATGATCCATAGGTCGTGGCAAGGTTCACGAGGTAGGCGACCAGGTTTGCCCAGTTTCGCCATCCAAGCGCCTTCTGCGACTCACTGGGAACCATCATTGTACCGGGTCGGGCTCGAGCGCTCCCGGCAGAACTGACTGCGAACAAACTTCACTTGAGCCAAGAATCTCTGCAAAGGGGCAAGACATGAGGGATGCTTTTTCTTCTTCGATGGGAAATACTTCTTGAAGAAGCAAAACAAAACTCTCCATTTGGATCCATTCGGAGACCAAAAACCACCTGGATCAAAGGTCGCTACTTAGTGTCCTTTCCGACGAACCCGAGGTTCCACGTACAGTACCGAAGAGAGCCTCACCGCGCTGCAGTAGCATGGCATCCACGTCGGCACGCCGGGCGTGCTCCAAAGCCATCGACAGTTCCTGCGGACGTGGCTGAAACGTGGCGTGGACGACCGTTGATGAGAGGCCCGGGCCGGGCCTCTCATGTGTCCGGTCAAAAGCCTAATTACTTGAAGGGATATGTTAATGGCTTACTTCACATGTCTACCCAAACTTACATCCCAACACATTCCACCTAGGATGCAGCTATCCTCTTGGTTTTGCTTGGAGATTGTTTCAACTGACGCCCCGCCCCAGTTCTAAGTAAGACTGGTCTAAAAAAGAACTGATTGCATTGGCTTGATTGTTGATAAAAATGTAGAACACACACTTGGTAGAAGAATGTGGTCTTCAAAAGCCACATTCCTCAGCTTTTTGGCAGTGCTTGTGCCTAGTCTCGACAGTGCGCATCAGGGGATCTCTTCAAACGTGATAAATTCTATAGGTGAAAATGGCTGCTAAGCTACTGTGAAACTGGTGAACTCCCAAATGGAAGGTCCCAGACTTGGCAATCCACTTACCCTGTTCATGCTCACTGGTCAATTCATGTTTCAGACCCCGAATCCGAATTGGCCACGTCCCGTTCGAACCCCGCGGGGTTTCGCCTCCAAGTCCACGGGTGAGTGTGAAAGTGCCTCTCGCAAGGCCTGCTTCGAAGTCCCCGAGTCACGCGCCGAACGTGCGATGCCGCGGTGCGATGCCGTGCGCCGTTCCTTCTGAGAGGACGTCCAGTCTCGGTCGAGGACGTCCAGCCTCTTCGAGGACGTTACACCGAGGTGGAAAGCCGCACGGCATGACGTGTGTCGACGTGTTTAGATGATCGTTCACCGATGTGTGGAGGGTCCGTTGTTGTCATCTTCGGTTTAGAGCCGCGGAGCCGAAGAAGAGCGATTCGTCGAAGCGAAAGGGGGGGGGAATCAAAGCCAGCCGAGAGTGGTGCCTGTGTAGCCACTGACGTTGGTGAGGTGGGCTGGTCGCTAAGATCCACCGAGAAGTTTCGAAAGGACCTTGGAAGACGTGAGAAGATCCGACAACTCCTTGGGATTCCGGGTTTGATCTCCTCCATCCTGCCAAAGGCATGAGATGGAGCACAAAACCGTTTTCTGATGAGCTTATGGCTTGAACGGTCACTTGCTTCGATATGCCTACAAACTAGTGGCCCCCTTCTGTCGCCCCGTGGCAAGCAAGCACAACACCTGTGGTCACGTGCACAGTTTCTTGTCATACCCATGTTGTTTCTCTTCAGATGTTTGTCGTGTACAATGAAAACTGTGTATATATAGAACCCAATCCGACCTTTGTTTTGATAGGAAAAGACCATGCTCCAAAACAGGTGCCAATCAGGTTCCAATCCGGTATATACAATGGTTCAGCTGACCACTCTCCTCAGGCTCATGCACTTTGGGCAACACGACCTCTTCGACATGTATCTCTCCTGGAAGCACTGAGACTGAGAAAAAATGCTTTCTTTCGCGAACCTCACAGTCTTGATGAATTGAAGGAGTATGGAGTACCCGCGTCTTTCCATCATGAGCGGCTTCAAAAACCGCCAGCCTAGCAGGCCTAGCATGTGAGTTTACAGTTTGTACACTTTTCATCATAGAGGTTTTTGAAGTTGCTCGATTTCACAAAGAACAAGCTCAGAGTTTCAGTCAACACCTTGACCATCCATCAACCACACGCCGTACGAAGAAGTCCTTCATCTGATTGACTATCCATGAAGTCCAGCTCTCGAGCATGTGCCTGATGTGGCAGACTGGGCATGCAAGGCTGCCTGACCTCTAAATGTTTGTTGTGGCAGTGGCGGCAGTTGTGGAAAATGAATCTATTGGTGTATGTCACATAACCTCTTTCTCATCTCGCCACAAACCCGCTCCACCCCACCTCCACTCCACCTCCACGTCCTGCCCTCACTCACCCCAAATCACCAACCAAACCCGCTGCACGGGCGCCCGGACGTCCCGTCGGCGTCCGTTCTTCGCCATCAATTTGGCACAGATTCCCAGGAGCATCGCGCGGCGCGCCGCCTTCCATTCCAACCGCGCGCGCCGGACGGGGATGACGAACTCGCAACTCGCGGATGGGCGAGGGGATTTGGAAGCCTATTTTGGAGGAGTTGCTCCATGAGAGGTGTGGAAAAACTTCTCAGCTGCCTAGGCCGCGTATAAGTTCATGTACGTTCGGTACTGAGATGTTCTGAGATGATGACTTTGGGGTATTAAGACTCAAGAACGTGATTATGGTACCTGGTACAGGCTCCTTCTTGCTTCCGCTCCTCTTGGGGGTTTTAGCGGAAGCGGCAAATATTAAGAGCCTCCTGGTTGTAGAACTGTCTGTCTGGTATATTATTACTATAGGTTCTCTACTGGAAGCAAATAAATGGGATGCTACCAGCAACTTCCTTACAGTCTCCTGGCTGGACTACCCTACACCAGCTGTGGGTCTCCACTGTTCACACCCCGATTTTCGTGCCGGTTCGAAAGACTAGACCAACAATCCTGGTCATCGAATTGGTGGAAAGCGCAGTTTGGACATAGTCTCATAAACATGTTGTCTTGGAGTTGCTATCTGATTTCATACTTGTTTTATCTATAATTTAGCCTCTCTTCCCCATCAACCCCCTTCAAATTCGCGCATCGACGTGCCCGCCGCATCTTGGCCTGCTCTGCCGAGAGGCTCGAACGTCCTTTGAGGGAATCTGCCAAGCCGGCAAAGAAGACACCTCACTGGCACCGAAGGTGGCACCGAAGGCCAGCGTCCCACTACTGGAAGGCTTAGAAGGTGTTTCCCCTCCAAAAAAATGGCCAGCAAATAGGCATCGAAGCATGATAGGCATGGGATGGCATGGGTAAATCTCCAAAGCTTATGGATCGAGCCATTCATTAATGTTGCTCACGTTGTTTCTTTGACACGAGTGGCTCCTCGTGCCATCTTGCGAGAATCGAGCCGGCACTGCCTGCAAGTATCCAAGTTCGTGTGGGCCAAGCAGATGCTCGGATGGCCTCAGGTCGAAATGAAACGACCATGAAACGAAAGAAGTGGTCACAGAAAACGACCTCAAAATCTGCTCCCAAAAATCAAGTGCCATATCTTGTGGTCACCTGGCGAAGTTGTCCAAAACATGGGCTGAACTTCACCACTCGATCTGCAGCGTCCTTCACCCTCTGCAGTGGCACATCTTAGGCTTTGCACATCTTCCAGGTGTGAGATCATCGGATCCTACGGATGGCTCCGAGCTCGGACTGAAGGAAGGGGGAAAGGACCGATGCGTCTGGGCAGGGCACCGGAGACGTGCTGGAGGCACCGCACCACTTCCGCTGCGTTGGAAGGACACACGGGTTGGTAGGGGTATCCCCTCAGTTTCATCCACCAATACCACTACCCCCGGGTTTGGGGTGTCGAATTCCAGCTACAGAGTTAATAGGGGTGTCCATGAACCACCCCGAGCGCGCGGGTCCTGGTAGAACCAATCAGCAGAAACGCCAACGAACCGGGATGGGTGACCCCCATTGTGGGGACTCTCCGTGACAAGATCAGATCGACTTGAATCACGAGATGAGGGAATCACTTGCGCCGCATGCTTTTCGTAGTCACCAATTTATAGTTACCAACCCAGAATGAAGTTGGCCAACTCCTCCATATGTTGATAAATGTTGATAACTCCTCCATGCTGGCAGTGGGCACTTTTGGATACTTTTGGATGGCATGCACTCTGCCTCCAAGATCAAGTAAAACACATTCCAAACAAGAAAATGGAAGACCCACCCCATAGAATCCCGCCTACACAAACCCACAAGATCGCCGCCCTCTGAAGCTCGTAGAACGCTAACCCAAGCTACGACCACCGCCCCCCTGCACCGCACCGCCCGGCGGACGTCGTCTTCGAAAACGAATGGAAAAAGGAAAAACGTCATAGTCATGCATGGATGGTCTGGGAACCAAGGGAAATGGACGGACATGGTAGATGGCGTTGTTCCACTAAAGACATCATATGTCATACAGTACATGTTCATATCATGTCCCATGGACTCCAAAAATGGACCGGACAAACACTTCAACGGCTTGGTCCTGTGGCGCTGGAGTGCCAGTGAGCCGCTGATCTGCTTCCACCGCCTCAGTAGACCATTCTCCGCCCACCGACGAGAAGTCCGACGTAACTCATTGGGTCGTTATCCGATATATTACCTGGGGCCCAGTGGATGATGGTATAAGTTGCAGGCGGACAGTGGACAGTATTAGTGATGTGTTTGTTGACCGGCGGCTCTACAGGTTTACTGGGACAGACCCTGTGTAACCCTAGCCCTAGCCTTCAAAGAAGACCATTAAAACACAATACAGTAATTGTTTGGTAAAACAATGACTGTCCGTACATGATGGACCATACAGCGTGAAGTATAGAATTGAAGGGACATGAAGGGACTAGCTGAGCAGCTGGCAAGCTTCGCAGGAAGACATAAATTAGAGAGACCTCCCCCCTGCAAGGAATATATAGACCAGTCTACTCATTGATTGGGTAATGGGTACTCAAATATATCCCCGGCAAATTCAAAAGGATCCCACATACTCTCTGAGATTTGGGTTAAAACTTAAAACCGATTTACTTTCGGGCGGATCTCGAATGGGTCTAATTCCTCACCTGTTCAAGTCGTGAACTCGCGGCAACATCGATGACGTGAGCTCCGATGAAAACGCCCTCAGGTCATTTCTGTTGATGGTCCTCTGGCGCTGCAGAGTGGGATTCAGGATTCTCGCCTGCGCTGGTAATATCTGATGAGTGCAAGTTCAGGTCCGCACATGGTTCCACAGCACGTGTAGATGCTCGTCCTTGCACGGGTTTTTCTCACTGACCATTCTCACTGGCTGAGCTCGTCAGTTTTGGGCCTTCCCAGCTGACAAAGACAGCCGCCAGGTCTGTCCTTGGTCAAGAACTTCAAGTCTGGCAGCAAGCTGAGCACTGCGGCCTTGCCGCGACGCGCGGCGATCAAAAACACGGAACGAAGCCATGGACAGATTGCAACAGAAGCAGACCCCAAAGAGGGAAACAAAGTGTTTCCTGAAATGATGAATCTGACTGTTTGTGGCTGTTTGCAGAGAACATATAACTATTAATTTGTGTTGTCCGTTCAATGTTTATAAGAACATATAATCCACTGAAGAAAAAATGCGTAAATCGATGTACCAGCCCCCAACATCCCAAAACTGTGTTCACTTCTAGAGATTCGTAGGACGATCAAATATATGTTGTTTCATGTTGTTTCCTTCTTTTTCCAGGTCTCGGTCCTGCGCACACGCATGCACTCGGTCCAGCATCTGAGGGTGCGTCTCGGCGTGTCTCATACACCGTCCGGTGAAGGTGTCGTTTCGGAGTTCTTGGTGCAAAGTCAGCCAAAACTGGCAAGACCTTCACTGAGGCGTCCAACTTGGACCTTCAGAAACCTTCACGCCATCGCCAGCACGGGCCATCGCCAGCAAGCGCACGCATCGGCCGGCCTGGCCTCTTGCTTGGGCAAGGCTGGAAGAGCTGCAGGGAGGTGAGTCTCCCGCACCATGAAGTGTGGCGAACCCACCTGCAGCCGAAAGGCCTGGCTGCAGCTGAAGCGGATCGTCGCGGGCCGCGCACAATCACGCGAACATGGGCGCCAAGTTGGAAGTGCAGGTGGGAGCCCCGAAAATGAACCGAGCTGAAACGTCTACCCAAAACAATGCCAAGGGCGGGGTTCCGCACCCGAGTTTGAGGGGTGGGTTTCGTGATACTCATATACTCACGGACCTCAGGAGGAGGCATTTATGATCCCATCAAAGCTATCACTTGGTTTTCATGAGTCGCCCATGGGTCGCCCTGATCATCATGACATGAACGAGTCATTCTCAACACCAAGCGAGCAACGATCCAGCGAGCTTTGAGATCCCGCGTCCGTCTCGAAGTGTTTTTTTTTTTAACTTTGTCGCTCACGTTGGACCTTTAACTCAAGCGACTCAAGGTGCTCAAGCACCTTAATCATCACCACTGATTGACTTGTCATCACTGAACCCCTTCTGAACATGGATCTTGGGCGCGATCGGACCAGATGGCGCCTTCTTGGGATCGGGACATGCCACTCTGCAGCCCAAGTGATCTTCCCACCTGAGCAGATGGGTGATCTTGTGAGACCGGGCTGGTGTCGACCCATCCCAGGTGTTTTTAGCTCCCAATTGGCCAATTGGGAGGCCTGAATGGTTCGGAAAAGAGACCCAAATCCATTGGGCCAGGCGGGTCTCCCTCAAACATATCGTGTATACACCCATGGTGTTTTGCACTGCCACTGCTATAGCCACTTGAGGCCTTTAGTGGCCGTTGGCCCTAAACCTACTGTGTGATTACAAATGCTACGCGCAGAGGGAACTATGGTATGTTCATGTATTTGTCAATCTTTTCCTTCCACTCATCACCCTTTCCGCTGGGGCCTTGGGCCCAAAAGCAAAAAAAAGGCTACGCAGGTTAAGCACCCTGGAACCTTGTCCAAGTTCGACATCCCAACATATGGAACTCCTGGTTCTTCATGGTACTTCATGCTACCGCGTTTGCACCTATGTAGTTATGTAATAGCTCCTCCATCCTGAAACAAGAGCTTATAAGCCCTCCTACCCAATAGCCTCGAGCTAAAAGAAAGGAATCCTTCAGAGTGAGTCCACAAAAGATGCTATAGCTCTCTTTCCAGAAATCAATCGAGTATGGGTCCGTATGCTCCGTGTTCACTCCGTCCCCCTTTTGTTCACTTACAAAACAAAGGGAACAGAGTAAGCTTCGAGACGTGACCTGGTGTCCAGCTATAGTTTGCATCATATAGTTCAAGCCAGCCAGTTTCTCGATCCACAGGCCTGCACGGCGAGTGTCAGGCTGTCCCGCAGTATTTCGACAGCAAAGTCCTCTGAGGAACCCCGACCACTCCAAGCTCTTGGGGCCACCCTCAGAATGGCGAGATCGCCCATGGATGAATCTGCTTTGGCAGATTTGATCCGTCCGGAGATGGAAACCAAACAAACTCATGAATGCGAGGTACCATGGAGATTACGGACTATAATTAACACGAATAATCATAGCATCATATCATGATCGCGTCTGATTGGGGTTGTACAAGTACCGAAGATATCACCTCCTCTACTGCATTAATGACGTAAGATTGAGATCCTTCAACGGCATTCGGTGGTGACTAGTGACTCCAGTGACTCTGACTCCTCCACCTACACCATGGGAATAACTATCGAACCATTCAGAGTAAATCTGTGAATGTTGTGTGAGGATGGACTGCATTAGATAAGTTCCCGCAAGATGATCCAAGATGGAAATCGTTTCTTTGAATGCAAAGGAAGTCTGTGCAAACATCGTAGACTTCTTGATCTTGGAAAAACAACACCTCCTCTCCACCGTCATCGCACCGCTTTCTCGCCGCTCCGCCTGAGGCGCCACAGGGTCCGGCGGTGTGCCCTCGAGGCTGGGCAGCGACATGAAGGCCTCGCCCTCGCCTGGGCAGACCGCTCGACCGCTCGGCGCGGGGTGCGTGGCCTGGTGCCGACGATCCGGGAGCGCCGAACGACAGGGCTCTGAGGGTGCTCCGGTGTGTTTTTGTTCGTTCTTTTTCTCCGTTATGGGTGCGGCCGCGGGGGAAAAGATCGGTCGCTGGCCGGTGATGAAGGAGAACATCATCACCGTTTTCCGTTGAAGAACTGATGTGACTGACTGGGGGCACATTTGGTTTGTCACACTTGGTGTGTATGATTTGGGGGTCACCAATGAAAGAAGCGAGATCGCAGGAATCAAGACGAACTGAGTTGATGCTTTAGGCCGTGAATCGACACAAGAGGTCCGAACCAGGCCAGACCCTGCACATAGATTGGAAATTCTTGGAAGTCTTAGATGTTGCACCTGGAAGTTCATGGAAGTTCGGAGGTCTTAATGTTGTCTTGCTATCGACCGAGCATTCTCACAATCTCATCTTCATCTTCGGCCTTATCTCACGATATCCTGTGCTCATCTCTCCGGAGCGCACCTGATTCCGGACGCTCCACCGTCATGTCCAGATGGGTGACCTGTTGTGGATCGGAAGGCTCCCATCGGAGCGGTGGGATCCGTGAGAAAGGTGTGATGTCGATTGGATCGCTTCGCTCCACAAAACGGCCAGCTAGTCACCTAGTCAGCTACCCTGGACAGATCTGGGTGTCCTGGCTGGACTTGCGACATACCCACTATTTTTTAGGGATCTCCAGATATCTCCAGACAGGACACCCAGACAGGATGCTCCTGGTATATAGACCTATATGTTGTTTGATTTGCAAGAAGAGTCGTGTATGCGCAACATCAAACCTGTCCAATAGTTCGAAGCAGAAGGACGGGGCCCCTGCTGAACATCTCCGAGAGAATCCCTAAAGAACTTCAGTTGTGGTGGATGAGTTCAATTAAGACCATATGGTCTGAAAAGAACCATTTCGAAGGTTTTCGCCTGATGTTGGTTTTGAATTGGCCCCAAGGTCAGGAACAGCGAAGTCCTGCGCTCTCTGCGCTCTTTTCCCCGCACATCCGGTGCCACCAGATTCCTCTTCTTTCGCTCACTTGCGGCCTGATGCGAATGATGCGAAGATGGATCGTACCACTCCGTTCAACATGACTCCGTTCAGCACATATGTTAAGGTAAATACATGACTCATGATGAGCCTATCCATGGAGTACATCCAGCATCACCCGAGTCAGCTGATACACCATCTTCATCTATGAATCCTTTTGGGAAACGATCACCGGATGCTTGGTGACCTGAGACCTGAGACCGCGTGGTGGGCAAACCGGTCTTCAATTTCTCATAGACTCAGTGCACGGAAATTGTCATGAAGATGTTGAAAATGGACAACCATGACTAACCATGGGTTTATAGATGTTTATAGTGTATAATTGGTGCACTCGACCAAACATGAACGCCCCTCTTGGAGGATCTAAGGACCACGGATGTTAAAACCAGGTGTCATCGGAAACTCTGGGGTATTGGCTGCGGGTCGTCACGTGTTCTTTTTTGCTTTATATAATTTCAGCGAAGCTATTTCAGTGCCTATCCCTTCGGGAAGCCATGCTTTTGCAATTTTAAGAGTCCGAAAGAACGTGTTTTTTAAACAGAACAGGAAAACAGGCGATGGCTTGGGTGGCGCTAGGGCCCAGACCCATGCTCATGCCCGTCAGAGTAGTGTTGGAGGTCGAGATGTTGGGCAAACGATCCATATCCAGCTCCTGCCCCGCCCAGTGGTGTTCGCATGCGAAGCGAGTCATGCAAATGCTATAAGTAATACCCAGATTCACCAAGCGCACTGGTTCGCAAGTATACTGAAGTAGTATACTGATTCACATGACTTCCTGCGAGTCGACCATTGCATTCGCCTCTTAGTCGACTGCTTGAGCTCCACTGCGAACCACTTCTCAGGTCGATCGGCAGGTCCAACTTCCAACAAGGCCATCATGCAGGCACTTCGGTCGGTCAGCGGACCCATTTCACACAGTAAGCCTTCCTTCTTTAAGGCCCAAACATGTGGGACTGGCTTCACCTTCCACCTCTTACCCTTTCTAAACCCAGCACCAACCGCCAACGCCACGCCCTTCCGCACCACCACTTTCTTCTCCCCTCCTACGTCTTGGGCACACCACCCTCCAGAAATTCGTGCTCGTCGCACGCATGCATACGCATGCCCGCGGGTGAGTCGCACACCGGTCCTTGAGCATCTCGCGGGTGTCGGGATCGACCTGGATGAAGTCGGTGTTCACCTCCGCGGCGCCACGCGGCTGCGCGAAAAGCGCCCGCCGTGGACCGACGTTCGTCGACGGTTGGAGGGAAAAGGAGACGAGCATGGAGGAGGAGACGAGCATGGACTGAGGGGACCGGTTTCGGCTTTTGGTGGGTGCAGAGTTAGGAGATGTTAGGAGAGTGGCAAAAGAAAAGAGAAGAAAGAGATGCTATTGAGCCAAGGATGGGAAAGGAATCGGCAATTGTGAGCTCATGTGCACTCCAACTGCATCTCAAAGGCTGAGCAATAGAATCTCGAGGAGCTTGAACACAAACAAACCATTGGATCTCCGCCACTCCGGCCCCACAAGTTAAGTTATGATTTCAATTTCGCCTGCTTCAGTCCTTCGGCATGGTCCCAAAACATCTCCCTCTTTCCGGCCTTCTCTCCCCCCCCATCTGTCCCCTCCGGTCCCATCCTCGCACCGCTCCGCGCGGTGCTCTCTCCCTGTTCCGCGCTCGGCGGACTCCGAGCCTCGGAGCGGTCCGGCACGAACTCCATGCGCCGCTCGCGCTCCTCGCCGCGGCCGGAGGAGGTTCCACGCCGGTGCCATCGGTGGAGGTCGACGGTGACCCAGTGGTGGAATCACGGTGGAATCATGGGAAATAAGGTGAAAGGTGAGAGGGGAGAAAATGTATATTCGTATATGATATGTATACTGTATATACTGTATACTTTATATAGTTGACTTCGCCACCAAAGGATACCAGGCGAGTCAACTAGTAACTAGTTGAATGGACCAACAACCAATGATTCGAGGGTTAGCCTGGGCCAGCCTGATCCAGCCTGGGCGCTCAAAAGCATCACTTAGTCACTAATCAACAAAAAAGAAGCAGCTGTCCTCCAGAATCAGGCTACCGTATCCAGGTTCTTAGGAATCAAAATATCATCCACCCCACCCCCCCAGAAATGGCTCCACCGATCTGGAACGTCCTCCTCTTGGAGCTTCAAGGAGATTCCGCGCACGGGACCCTTCTGAATACCTTGGCGCGTTTCTTGGCCAGGTGAGGCTCGGGTTTTCGAAATCAATGAGCTAAACGGTTCTTGCAGATCTCCAGCAGTAAAGCTGCAGATTTGAAACTTCCAGGAAATCTGAAGCCTTTAAATCTAAACGTTATATCTGTTCAGGGTATTTTTTTCTTGTCCTTAAACCAGCTAGCTGCCTTTGCCCAACCTGTCTATCATGATCCCAAATGCGTGCGAACCAAAAACAACTCCATATGCTCCATCAACGAAAAACACGACCGACAAAAAAAAACATCAAAAACAACTGTGGATATCTTTTCTGCATAGATGCTTTTGCCAACGCTCTCCTCCACACACCCATGTGAGCTCCCCTTTTGGCCCACCAATGCTGCCATCCTCCACGCCGAGGAGCGCTTCATGAGATGCGTGGTGAAGCCGGCGATCTTGTTCCGCAGGCGCTTCGAGGGGATCGTGGCCACCTCCTGCAGCGCAGCGGATCGCGGCGCGGATCGGTGTCGCCACGGCGCAGCGGATGGGTTTCGCTTGGGGAACTTCGGCCGGAGCTTTCAGTTGGCTTCTCTGAGGCCGCAGAGGAGTAGGACGGGGTACCTTTTATCAGTCAGTGACGGTCCGTGGGATTCCCGTGCGGAGTTGCCACAGCACAATCACAGCACCGTGCTGTGGACGCGACGACTCCAACCGCGGCATCGACTCCTCGGTGATCTTCTTGTTAATCTGAAAATCAAGGGTGAGCTTGCCGTAGTATTTCTCGACAATGACTCGCGCAGCCTACATGTGTGGCAGGCACAACAGTGTGTGTGTGTGCCTGATTTGGATGACTCTAGATCTGATTATGTGCTTTGAGATGTTTTGAGTAATATCAGTCTTGTGGTTGCACCCGTATGTCCTTGCAACCGCGATGGATTTGCAGGCAACGACTTGAACAATGTGCAGGCAGTGCCATGCAGCATTGCATGCTTACCCGGGCCTTCTTCACAGTCTTGGTCCTAACACGTCCCATGGCTCTTCGTGCTATCTGGCGGCCCTTCTCACGGTGGATTTACCTTTGTTTTCGAGCCAAAGAAACGAGACGAAGAACCTAGTGCTGGCCCTGCTGGCCCTGTCCACCTGTTCCTTCGGTTTCTGGACATGTGAAGACGATGGGCTTTCATTGGAACAATTTGAAGGTCTACAGAACTGCACCTCCATAATAAGAATCACGCAAATGGAGAGAAGATGCTAGCCAGGCTAGCCATTAAAACGATAGTCTATCGTATATGTAATTATATAGTACAGTTATGTACAATTGGTGTGTGTGTGTGGCCAAAACTAGGGCATTCATCTGAAAGTCGACCTCGGACCTCAGCACATCGTCTCCTCTTTGAAGACCTCGTCTCTGAGGTCTCTACCAGGGCATCGTGCGGAGAGAAGATGTCCTCCTTCGAATGCGGACGAACATCCTGAGTCTTCACCCTCCAAGATAGCGAAAATGGAGCCAGGCTCAAACAATCACAGCTTGGCACCAAACAAATCCAAGCAAAAACACGCATTTGTCAGAATTCTGAAATTTTTCGTCACAGTTGGGCAACCATGGTTAGGTTGTGACTCCAAAGAACAAATGCTCTAGATCTTCAGGGCGGCAGCTACATTGCCCCTGTGGAAAAAAAGGGAACACAACGCGGCAGCTCGACATTGACTCTTCTGCTGCTGGTTGGAGACTGTTAGAACAAATATGACAAAACCAAACAAAGAAACATATCAAAGAACAACATCAACTTAGGACAATGTCATACAATGTCTGTTCCAATTGTATATACGTTATCATGGCTCCTTCCAAATTTCCAAAAATAGTTTTACAGGTTGGGATTTGGAGGAGGCTTTGGTGACCGCCAACGCCAAAAAAAATAAACACCAAATCTCATGGCGACTCATGGCCGCCACCCTCAGTTTTGCTGCAACATCAAGGTCTTATATGGTCTTTTTAAATAGACATTTTTTCCACCTTCTGGATTTTTTCATGACCCAAAATCAATTAATAGGTCTTTTCCTTCATCAAGGTCTTGGATTCTTTCATGATCTTAATTACAGTAGTGTGGAAAACCAATCCCCAAAACAAGTTTCATACATGATCCACTCTTCCCGGGAACTGCGGTCCTGAAACTGGTTCCAAGAGAAAACGGCACTGTGGATGAGAAAACGGAGTTGTGTGTTCCATGTATTGTGTTGGAAAACCAGGTGTTGAAGTTGAACACTGATTGGTTGTCCTTACATGTTGGAGTGTTGGTAGAAAATGGAGATCCGGGGTTTGGGACGGCTGAAGTACTTCCCTGGGCTCACAAGCACATTGGAAGGGTGAGCATCTGCACCCCCAGTGCCTGAACCACTGGTTTGGCTCACAAGCACATGAGACCTCAAAGAACTCAGCGTTTGCCTCGGCAAGGTCTGTCCTTGTCTGTTGGCCATTCCAGGTGCACGTAGCCCCAAACGGAGATCCCATAGCTGGCTTCCTGCGGTCCAACTCACAGGATCACATGCCGTGGGCCGCTGTGGGGAGGCACGGTGGCCATCTCGCCCAGCCTTCCAAGACGGACCACTCAAAACGACGGTTGTTTGGAACTGAAACCACGGTTGTTTGGAATTGATGGAATTGCTTTTTTGAGGGAGCGAGCGCCCCTATGGCGAGGTGGAAGGGAATGCAAGGTACAGGACATGTTGAGCTGATCGTCTCAAACCCAGTCAAACTATAGGGTGATGGTGATGTTGTATAAGCATGTTTTTTTTGCGAAAAAACAATTAATCCGATCAAAGTGCGAGACTTGTCCTCTCAACCATCGACCAATCTAGGATTGGTTCTCCGCCGTTCTCTTTCGCTTCCATGAGCCCAGGATTGGACTCCACATATGGAAAGCTTGAATTCTTGGACATCTCCCAGCAAAGCCTCGGGTTTCTTCGGCGTGACCTCTTTCCGTTCGAATCCCAAACGAAATGCAGCTGCATCTGTATCAATCTAGACCAAGCCAGTTGCCATCCATGCTGATGTGGAATGAGGCTAACAGTGCAGGGTGGCTCTCCATTCAACATGTCGGTCGGTTGAGAATCCTCACTTGATCTTGTTTCACAAATGCAGAAACTCCGTGATTCGGCAGTGAAAACCCAATCCGAAAACTGGATCAAAGCCCATTCCATTGAGGTTTATGTCATGAAACGGATGAAGCTACTGATACTACCGGTGGGCCCAATTTCCCTTTGTGTGGTCAAGACCCTGGCTCCAATACGGGCCGCAACCCACCAACGACCGTTTTCTATCGACCTCGGTACGGTGCATGGCGGGTCAAAACACGGGATGAGCCCGTTTCAGCCCGAGGTAGGTTGACCTGGGTAGGTTTTTCCAGGTGGTTTCAGAACAAGCCCGGGTGCCAGGACAGAGTCTGAAGCGAGACCCAAGACCGGACTCGGTGTGGGTCTGTCTGAAGCGAACACCCAAAGACATCAGGTAGACGGTTGATGATATGTCACCCCCCCCCCAATCCCCCCAAATTTGAAGAGGCTTTACAATCTAAATGGGGTGGTGTTTTCATTATATATTATGAGTCTAATAAATACATGACCCCAAACATACATAAAACATACATACCCAATTAAAAATTAAATAAGAGTCTACATGACCCATAAACAACCCATTGGCCCATACCGGACTCCACTCCCCACCGGGACGATCTTCGCATCTCCTGCGGCTGCAGCATGCGCCGCCGGAAGACGCACGGCAAGGCCGAGACCTTCGCCTCCGTCGTGCAGCAGAAGCCTCCGGCAGACCCGTCAGAACGTGGCGTCCCGTCCGTCAGGTGGGCGGAAGGATGGCGGGAAAGGAGGGGAAAGCCAAGTGGTGAAGAAGTAGGGAAAGAGCACCAGGCCTGGGGTCTGGTGTTGAGAGTCCTGTCTTTTCGGGTACTAGCTGGATGACTTGAACACACTGGAAGTGAAAGGATGGCCGTCCCAAAACAAACATCAGAGATCGTCAGAGGCTGGGTCACACAAGAATACCAGGCATCACCAGAGCAGTATGTAAATAAAGCTTTTAAACTGTGTAACTATACCCACCAAGTTGCGTGGGACCATCCAACAAGCGCTGGGAAACTTGTCATGGTCTTGAAACACATCCGTTCTATCCACTCCAGAGTGACTCTTGTTCATAGGAACCTGGTGGAAAAAAGGGCGGAACATCAGCCCCCCCGAACACGTCCGATTTGGCTGAGCTCGGGGCTGAAGCGCATCCACAGAGGCCCCGAGGGCTGCTTGGCCTCCGTGCTCGGGCGAAGCAACCACCGGTGAAGCGGCAGGTGAAGCGGCTCCGGCGAACGAAATGGGAGTGGATCCCTTTGAGATCCCCCCTTGGTACCGACAGCTAAGGTAGATCCTCAGGATTCTATGCATTAAAATCCTACCGAACCAAGGTGACTTTCTAGTTGTTCAATGGTGCCCAACGGGGTTCTTTAAGGCAACATGGCTGGCACCAAACCCACCCACGACCGGAACCCGACCGGAACGTGTCGGTCGGTGAAGCGGATCGGGTGGGGCTCCAGGTTGATGGACCCATCACATCACCATGTTCTGGCTGATGTTCGAGAAAAAAAACACAAAAGTCCATAAAACCATCGCCTTATTCCAGGGTCCCCGAAACTTGGGTTTTGATGCTGGGGCCTTTTCCAGTAGGGAACCTCATAGGCCACGAACTCCCGTGCACGGCGAGCTTGTCGTCGCCCAGCGAGCGAATTCACTTGTCCTTGTCCTTGCCTCCTGCAGGTCACGCGATTGATAAGCCTCGGGGGTCGACTTGACCCATGCAACATCATACGACGGAGACATTTTCGCACAGCGTGACGAATGGGTTGACTAGTCGGATTTTTGGTCGACCACTGAGAATATCCTGAAATGCTGGTGGCTGTTTTCATTACACTCAGAAAAACATGGTCGATGAGTTGAGACGAGTCGACTCGTCTTGTCGACAGACGTGGGTCCCCATGTGCCAAGAGCAAAAGCCCAAACGATCGTTGTGGGCACATGCATATATGGAACGAGCGTGTCACATCATTCTCACTCGATGCAGCGACATGTTTCCAAGTTTTAAACTCTCCTCACTCTAGTCTTTCTGCATGTTCTGCACGACGTGTTAACCATGTGGACGGACGAGAAAAAAAATACAGTACCTCATTTTTACATGGTGTTGATCCATCGACATGGGTCGCTGTGTCTTCACACCTGGACCTCACCCGACCAAGCCGAGGCGCCATGAGCAAGGCATTGGCTGCGGCGGCTGCCTCAGCCGGGCTCACCGGATCTCCGATCGAAACGAGCCACCGGATGGGCGGGTGAATGACGGGCAGCAGATCGAATGGAACGAAACTGGCAGATTTGGGTAGCAAACGTGTCAGCTTTGCTGGAGAAACTGGCATGGGAGGCGGATGGGGATGAACACATGGGCCTACAGGGATGATGTTTCTTCTGTACTTCCGCTACGATGGACGAACTCGATCCTCAAAGCTCTTGCAGCTCTCGAGCTCGGCTTTGTCAAACATCTGAAAGTACAAACCCCCCGTGGCGGGGCCGCTCCACATCGGATGAAAACACCGCTCGACGTCGGAAGAAGTTGAGGTCGCAATGTCAGTCAGCACCGGTCCGTGAGGGGTCGCTCAAAAGGACACAGAGGTGATTCACCGAACACTGTTCTTAACCCTGCTTCTTAAGGGTTTGACTTCTTGATCGTTCTGGTCCATCTACTGCTGCTCAACTTACAACATGTTCATAGACCAAAAGCACCCAATAAAAACCCGAGCTAACTATCAAAGTTTGGCCTTTTGCAAGCCATGCTTCGATGCAATAACCTTCCCTTCCGTTTCGGACTTCTGACAAGAAACGTCCAACAAAGAGGGTGCAGACAGAACACCCGATTCCAGAGAGTTCTCTGGTTGAAGAAGCTTGAAACCTGGCTACAAAACATTTCATCACCTTCGCCCTCTTTCAGCTTGCTTCCTTCACCCCAAAATTCCATGCACACAGGGCCTCCCCTGGGCCTCCCCTACGCGGGTGGCCGCTTTGTGCTCACACCATTTCTGGAAGGCGGGCGCTCGTGCCTTCGCCGCCTGGGGTTCAACCGATAGACGCGTGGTTCGACGGGACGAGTGTTCGTCTGCGCGAAATCGCCAGAGAAACAAAAAGAGCGGAAACATGGTTCAAACCAAGCGAACTTCAAACCCTGCAAATCTGTGGGGTCTCAGTCCAAAGATGCCAGCTATATTTTAGGTATATATATATATATATGTTTTATGTATACATATATATATATATATGCTTGCTTTTCCTGCATGAGGCACATGAGGTCTCCAAATGTGTCAACATCACAGGAACCCCGGCCGTCTCAGGCCGTCCCCACGGGCTCCGGCCCACCTCGAACGCATCCGCATGCGCCTTCTTCCTCGCAGCTCCTTCGGCCTGGCGCGTGAGCCGTCCCCACTGGCTTCAGAGCCACGGAGCCACGATGGGCCAAGGCGGAGCCAAGGCCCAGAGGTCCAGGTCCAGGTCTTCTTCAAGCTCAAGGCAATTCGTAGATTTCATGTTAAGACATGTTAAGACTATCTGATCAATATGACAGGATACATGACATGTTATCATATTGTACGCTGTTCCACCGATAGTCTTCACTGAATCAGGGAAGACTGAACCCGTGCCAAGGCGACACATGTTTGAAAAAACACCTGTGACGATTCAGTCGGGGATGGAGACACTTTTCAATGAAACACACAAGTGAAAAGCTTCCTACAAACTTCTGTTCACGGATTTCAGGATGATGAGATGCACCAAATGAAGGCAAGCTCCCAAACTCGATTCCTCAATTTCAGTGGTACCTGTTGGGAAACGAACAATGTATGTACATGTAGTAAGTATGCAAATCCACGAGTAAAGTGTCCCATTGCTTAGAGTTCAAGACCCTTGAAGAACATGTACAGTCTATACTTCTAGTCGATGGTCATCTTCTCAGTCAACCCGTCTAAGTCCTTGAACCTTCAAGCTGCATGATCGTAGCCGTTCCAAATGAAGGACCAACATGCTGCAAGGACCGGCACATTATCTATCTCAAGCACCGACTGCTTGGATCGCTGGCAAGCTATTTTGGTTCAACGACAGTAGCACCAGAGTGATGAACTGCCATCATGTACCTGTTATGTGTTGTTTTACTTGAAAGGTCATCCCCTCTGCACCCACACTGACGACGAGAGCTTCACTTGAGGTGTCGAGGGATGAACTCACCTCATGATCACCCAGAAACAGGCAGCCTCCATCAGGCAAAGGTCGTTGTAAGCGGCAGCGCGTAAAAGAAGAACCTTCAGCCAGTGAGAAAACGGTGTGCCACTGCCAACTAGACTACATTGCGTTTCTCTTTCTAAAAAAATAGACTGCATATTTCTGCAAGAAAATGCTGCTTGTAATCTTAGAAGGCAAAGACCCACATGTTCCTCCACCGGCACATGGGTTTCTCGACGTTTGGTTCCAAAGAGAATTTGAGCAAAACCCCCACCTGAGCTGCAACGAAGACACTAGCTTTGACCTGGCCAAGTACTGTAGCAGCTATGGAAGACACTCGTAACGACTCGACAACGAGATCCAACAAGTGTCGAGTGTTGCTCAAGAAATCAACATGCGTACTAAAGAATGCATAGGAAAAGTAATCCTTAGCGTACCAGGCATCTCTGAAAGAAGAGATGAAAACATGAAGTGCAAAGTATCTCTGTTATGAAGGGGCTAGAGAATTCAAGAGTTCAGGGCTGTGTCTGATGAAAAGAAATTAGGTCGAGTTGATGTCAAGCTGTGAAACAGCAGCACAGGCGATCGCCGAAAAAAGAATCCCTACTGCGGTAGCACTATATTCTTCAACAAACGCTGCGATACCTGTGAACTTTGTCATGGTCTTTCTGTTGCAATGTCAAGGAACCTTAACCGCCGAAAATAGATCCAAGGAAAGAAACAAGGAGATAGAGACCAAGTGAACTTTGAGGTCTGAATCCCATGGTAAGCAAACTAGCAGTTCCACACCTCCGGCTCATCAGCCTGCCAGCGAATGAGTTCCGAAACTCAAGCCTGCTGAGAATGTCATGGAACAAATCCTCACCCTGTTCACAAAAACTGTCGTGTGATATGGGTATGTTCATAGGGAGACACCCTCTGGCCTAGACTGGTCTATTTTCCTTCCAGGGGTCTTTGGGAGGCCTCCCTATTTTATCCTATTCTAGTACACACCCGGATGTGTGAAGATCCTTCCCACCTTCTCAGGAGACGCTTGCTTCGCTTGCTGGGACTCCATCTTCCTGGAAAGCTTCAAAACGCAATGAGTTCCTCTCTCCATGTGTTGGTGTCGCATCCAGAACACAGAATCCGAAGCAGCTCCACAACATCAGTAGGTTGCACAGTCTACTTTCACCCGAGCAACATCAGAAGTTCCACATGATGGATCTTTTTTAACTAACATAGTAACTGTAAAAGATACATGATGATACTAGAGTATCTAGTGATAACTAGTAGCTGCAACGAGAGTGGTGACGAGTCTAGTGCGGATCCCCATCCTCCTCAAGATCAAGGCCATTTGACCGGCATTCGTCTGGCAGCCTCTGCTGTTCAGCCAAGCACACACCTCGCTCGCTCGGTTTCCCGCGTGCGGTCCACCGACGTCCGGCGTGGAAAACCACCTGGGAAACGCATGGTTGGTCGTTCGGCATGGTGGATCTTCTATGTACTCAACCGGATGGCTGTACATCCGGGGTAAACATCAACCTCTAACTTTGAAGATCTTTGAATGCCACTCTGCCAGGCTGTTCAGGCGACACCTCCGTGCAGTTGCCAAGGAACGACACCTGTGTGAAAGCTGACACTCCGAGTCAAAGACCCACACATGAACCTGAAAACAAAGCCATTGGGGAGGCGCTTTTGCTCTGCACAGTTCTTGGATCCGTTTCCATCCCCTTGGGACCCCCACCGCTGAAGGCAGCCGCCCTTGCTGGATCCACAGCAACTGGCGCAGCTGTCGCCACGCCAACTTCACTCGGAACTTGTCGCCGGGCGACAGGTCCTGCGCTCGGTCCACTCCGGGCGGGGGGGCGCCGTTCAATACAAGACACGGAGGCAATGGGTCGAAGAGGGTCGAAGTTGTACTAGCATAGGGAAAATAACACTCCCAGTTCAACCACGTTGGAAGAGGCCATATAGACCAGTCTACCCCTTTGGTTGGGGGGATGTTGGGGGGTCCACTTTTACAATATAGACACATTTCATCATACTTCAGAACTTGCGTGGCCCTGATTTCAGAACTTGTGTGGCCCATCCAAAGTCTTGCCTTTCTCGGATGAAAGCAGGTGTTCTGGAACAAACTCCACGCATTTGGTCAAATCGAAAAGAAACACCAACTCACCTGGAGGTGGTCCGGGTCGAACTCTTCACTGGCCGACTGGATTCGATACTGACGGTTCCCAAGGAACTCCAACGGACGTCCTGTTTCACGTTCACAGCATTCCGTGCACGCCAGTTAAAACAAGGCGCGGACTTCAAAGGGAAACGTGCATTTCAACGTCAGATCTGTTGGTTTCTTCTTTTGCAAGGCATCCACCTGGTAAGTGGGGTGGCGCCAAAACCGGCCTCTAGCGGATCAATGCCATCCAAGCTGTCTAAGGGCTTGTTGCTGAGGAACTCCTGGTGTTTGCAGAAGGGCCCAGCCAACTTTTGGTGGGTCTATCCACCAAAAAGCGCACACGGTGGGGAGATCAAAGGGCACAGCTCCACTTTCAGGACCTGAAAGGAAGCAACCGAAGTAACAGGTTTGGTTGTTACCTCAGAAGTCTTAGGAAGCTGGGAGCCGGAGCCAGCTCATGCATATATGTTATTGTCATTGCACTGGATATGCATCTCAAGACGGTGAAGGCTTAGACCAGGCAGGTTGCCAAACTTAGACCAGCTGGCGCAAGCAGGAGCAAGCTGGCCGCATCTATCTACACTGACACTCCCTGAAACAAGCATTGGTTCATGGAATGGCAGGTTTTTCCCTTCAGACTCGGATGAAATCCGTTCAATCCGAATGCTATACCGAATGCCAAGCTCAGGTGGGTGCCATCCACGTTTCACTCAGGGTGAGTGGTTGCTCAGGTTGTCCCGCACCTCGCAGGTCGCCACGAGTTGCTGTCCAGCCTCCCAGCGCGCGCGCGCGCGAAACCGGTGCGAAGGGATGGAAACGGAAGAATGCTGTGATTCCAAGATGGTAGAGGTTGAATCTAAGAACCCCATCTAAGACGTTTCATGTTGTTTGATGAATTCTAAACAGTTGAGAAGACTTTTTGGAAGATTCGGCTTCGATTGCTCGCTCTTGGACGAACTGTTTGTCTCTATCTATCCCGCCGCTTGACTGCCTTTAGTTAATTTTGCGTCCTTTGAAACGCGTCTTCGCTTATTCTTAGATGTCGGAACGACATTCCGTGGGACATCTCGAAGTTGAATCACCGATATCGCTGCGTGGGTATCGAAATTCATTGAAATATTATAAGGAGTTTCCCCATTGGGAGACTCTCCAAAGATTCCCAAAGAACGACGGTTAAAGAGAAAACTCAAGTACTTACAATTCTAATCCATGTGCAAGAAACCCTAAGACCCACTTTTGAAAAGGATCCACTTTGCATTGGAAGTCCATATATAATCAATACTCCCGTACTCACTTGAATCCAAGTTGCTTGGAATGTCCACCACATCTGCAGGAGGTCGGTCACGCACCAAAAAATAGCAATGACCTGATGCTTGGTCAGGGATTCATCATGTTCAAAGCTCAAAGTCCTTTTGTATTTTATACACCAGGATGATCACCAGGAGAAACCTTGGGCTAGACATGGCTAGACCTGAAGCAAACCGCTTGGAATGAAGGACGATTGTAGGATATTGTAGGTATGAACATGCGGTCGTCGCTGCGACAGGTTCGAGTGAGAAACTCTGGACGTTGCTTTCAGACAGGATGCAACACTCAAAGGGGTATCCCGAGTGTGTGTGTGAGAGAGCGAGAGAGAGAGAACGCAGAGATCTTCTACTCAACTCATTCTCGATCGATGTCCATGTCGCCACCGCACTGCTCCAACTGTACAAGGAGATGGACGTCCTTTCTAGTCCTGTCTATAAATGATACGAAAATGTTCTGTACAGAAACAGTGATGGCTCCATGGCCAAGCTGAGCAGGATCTCAGTACACATCCGCAAAGGCATATAGGTTTTTGCAGACCCGTGCTCACTATCGTGCATCCAAGAAGTCTTGCACGCGCTCACTATCGCCCCCATACCTGCCATATCCAGATCGTCTCTTGCGGCGGGGATGGTCAAGGTCACGTGGCCGTGGGGTGTTCCATCCCGATCGGGTTCGTCCGACGTCGGTTCGGACCACGCACCTCATTTTCGGGACTCGTTCCCGATCTCGCGTTCCGGGTGGGTTGTTTGCCCTGCTCGTTCCTCCCTTCGTCGATTTCGACCCGAGTTTTCGGATCACGGGGCACCCGTTCGTTTGTTGCTCGCTCGGTTGGTTCGGTGATAGGTCGTCTGGTGATGGCTCGGTCTTTCTGAAGGCGGCCTCAAACCTTGATTTCACAGCTTTCTACCGGTATTCCCGGGATTCTACTGTATAATAAGTGCTTCGATACCATCTGGGCAATATAGAATAATTCCTGGGTCGTCGGTTAATTTCGTTAAATTCAAAACTGAATTTAGTGACGTCGTCGAAATTAACGAAATTATGGTGACGTCGTTGTGCCCTAACGCCCCCAGCCAGCCAACACGCTGGCCAGCCAGGGGCGACCAAAGCTGAAGCCACGTGTCCACCTGCGCGCGAGAAGGCTCTGGCTAGTGGAACTGAGCGATTGCAGTGGGTCTTTTGTGGTTCACACAATTTTGTTCGTGTAGTTTGTTCTACTACAAAGGGTAAACCTTGTTGGGGACCAGTTTTGTCCCTTCCAATGGTTCATTCCTAGTTTGTTCGTGTAGTTTGTGCAAAGGGGAAATAGTCCTCACTCCTAGTAGTGGAAGGGGCACCAGCAATAAGTTTGGTCGTTCGCACGAAGATCAAGAGCCAGCTCAGCAAGCACAATGGATTTTTGCCAGGGAGGGAAAACTATTGCTTGAGGTAGGGTGTTTTCCTCAGCTTGGCTAGTACATGCAAATTTGACAACACGCAAAGGAAAGCTAGCCAAAACCAATTTTTCCCAGCGTAGTTTGCCGAGCTACAACCTAATAAAGCCCCAACAATCCACTTTCAAGGCCGCCAGGCCTCAAATCCTAGTTCGGCGAACTAGGCCCAAAAACGATTTGGCCAGGAAAGAACCAGTCAGGTTGGGTGTGAAAGGGAAAACAACCAAACCATCACTACTTCAAGTTCCAAGGATCCTTTTCGTCCACAAGATCTGGCTGAATGCGCCGTCTCTGAGAGGCTTTGGGGCTAGGGAACACGCTTGGCCGAACGCGGTCCGTAGGTGTTGACTGACATCCTCTTCCCCATGCAAATCCAGTCCTAGATCCAGTGCCCACGCCCGCGCCTCCAAAATCTCTGCCAGGACTGTGAAGTCGATGAAGTGTGTGTGTGTGTGTTTTGCGTGTGTGTGTGTGATGTTAGTATGACCATAACCATACCTTAATTTCAGCTTGCTCGTTAATTTCAGGGTGACGTCGGTGACGTCGTTTTATATTGCCTAGATACCATGCAGTCACCCCAAGTAGGGGAGTCAGATGGAACACTGGAATGCCTATTACAATTGAATCTCTCCGAGAGCTGCCAAGCTTCAGAACTAGCAGCTCCCTCAGTCCATCAGTTCCATGGTTCAAGCTCAGGTCTCGGGGTTTTCCCATGTTTTCCCTGGAGCTTGGTCCTTCTTCTCACCCCCACTTGGGTTCAAGCACCCGATGCGTCCGCGCACGCGTCCGCGCGGACGGCGCGGACGCCTGCGGTCGCCCCAGGTCACCACGGAGCCGTCGCAGAGCACCGCGGCGAAGGCGCCCGCGGAGACGTGAAGGTTGGCCACGTCGATGAGCCGCTCTTCCACGCTGCTGAAGCTCACCTGAGCGGTGCGTGGTGCCACTGGCAGGTGGTGGGGGGGAGGGAGGGAAGGAAGGAACGAAAGGGGAACGTCAAAAAGCATATTAACTGGTCTGTGGCAAATGGGCGAGGCTATCCCAGCACAAGCCTGTCCTGAAATCTCAGCAGAGGCACGATGTTGTGCGTACGTTCGCTTTCTCCCCACGAAACCACAGCACCATCAGCTGTCCTTGCATACAACTCTTTAACAATGCGGAAAAAAACAAAAACTCCAAACATGCGCCCTTCAGGTCACGGATAGTCATGGTGGATGGTCATGTCATTGGAGTCAACGGGGCCCCCGTTGGCCGCTGGAGTCGCGCCGTTCGGCGTTCGGCAGACTGGCACCAAGCTGCAGAGCGGCCATGCCATATGCGGTGCCGCGAACTCGCATGATATTCTCAAGTACACGGTGACCGTGTTTGCCCCAGCAAATCGCCTTCCGATCGGCACTCAGCGCAGCGAAGCATCCTTGAAACGCTTGGAGCTCCACAATGTTGTGGAGCTCACCTTGCACCTCGTTGGAGTTTCCACCACCGCTTGCATCGCCCCAGGTGACAACCGATCCATCTTTCAGAAGAGCTGCAAAAGCACAGTCATTCGCATGTAAGGCCTCCACATCTCTCCTTGGACTTGCTTAAGAATCAAACCAAAATGTTGTCCCATTCCATGGAATTCATCTCAGACAAATAGAACTAAAATAGAATCAATCATACCTCCGCCACCCCACCAAAACATCAAACCAACTAAATCCAGGTCTCAATCTCTCTTGCACACCTGAGGAGTCTCCGCCGGTCTTCGCGTCGCCCCACGTCACGACCGCGTCGCCTCCGGTCTTCAACGCGGCGAAGGCCGTCTCGGAGGCGCACAGCTGCTGCACGCCGCTGCGGAGCCTCACCCGGTCCCCGGACCCCCCCGGCGCCGCCCCAACACCAGCGACGCCCGGGGGCCCAGCGTCCGATCGCTCCGAACTGAGGTCGTCGGGTGAGCAAGTTCGTCTCTGGTCCGAACTGACCCGGCTTGTGACCGTTCGTATGTTTGCAGTGGATAGTTACACATCCGTCCCGATGGACTCGAACGTGCACCACATGAATGTGGAAAAAATGACTCCAGTGGATGACGCACTGGAAGAAGACCAATACTTATCAAAAACATTCAAAAACAACCCATCTTCGGCTCCGGATGATAGGAAAAGGAATCGAACAGTCTGAAGGCTCCCAGGGCTAGACATGGGACCGCCGTCTTACCCGCTGTCACACTGCTCGCTGTCACACTAGCGAATGCCCAGGTCAACGAACGGTATCATATGGATGTGAAAAAAGAAACGGTATCACGGTGTCAACAAGGAACGCCTTTCAGCCCTCTACAGAGTTGGCCTTCGAGTTCGGCCCAAAAAGAACACACACAGCTCGCTCCGACGCAAACAAAAAAAAACACACACAATCCAATCCTCACACCGGGCAGCTGGTCTTCCACCCAAAAGCTGCCACCACCCTCGGTGACCATCCCCCAGGTGATCACGGATCCGTCCGAGCGGAGCGCTGCGAAGGCCCGTCGGGTCGCACAGATGCTGGTGACGTTGGTCAAGGCATCTTTCACCCGGCTGCTGTCGCCACCCTCGCCTGAGGACTTCGGTCCAGGACAGAGGAGGAGCGACTGAGCTACAAGTATAGGAGCTATATATGAGCGCTCTGCATGCCGCGGCCTGAAAAAGGGAGTGAAAACTAGTTATAGTTGCATATATGGTATCCATCATTCATGGGCTTTAAATGTTTTAGTCCGCACATCACTAACTCATCAGAGTTCAGTTTCAATGCCCTATATCCCTGGCAATCTTCAGGCCTACTTATTTGCAGTCATTTGTTGGTGTAGGTGTTTTTTGTGTTCCGACAGTATATTTTGAGGTCCGACCACGGTTTTTTGAGGTCATTTGCGGGTATCTCTTTTTAATGGACTTTGAGCAAACTTTATTCCCAGCACAAATGGGTTTAGAGTGATTTGGAAAAAAAACTCACCAGATTACGTAAGTATTTGATAAATTGATACATAGGTTGGCATATATACCCACCTGGTACATGTGGTTCTGGGAGTAAATTCCAAGGGGGGCGATCCTTCAACTTCATGTTTGAAAGAAATTCCAGAGGAGTTCGGAGTTCTTGTGTTTTTCAAAAAAAATACCCAAACATCCTCCCACCATCCACCATCCACATCACGTCTTCTCCAAGCCACAGCTGTTGCCCCAGGTCACCACGCTTCCATCGTCACGGATCGCCGCGAAGGCGCTCTCCGAGCTCCGCAAACTCCGCACGTCCTGCAGCTCCGTCGCCACCCTCGAGGAGTCGCCTCCACGCGCAGCGAGAGGAGAGGCAACTGGCGGTCTCCAAAAGGGACGACCACATTGGAGGTCATAGTCCAAAGAATATACCAAAGCGCAAGGACCTGCCCTTTTTCTACACAACTGGCGGTGGAATGTGGGTGGTAGTATCTCCTCTACTTCCAATTACTTCAATGTACAGTGAATAATCAAAGGCCGTCTATGGCTGAGGCTCAGCACCATGTCCAGAAGGTTCCGTTTTGGGGGTGTCCGACACGTTGACCGAGCGTAGGCGTATCTGAAGAAATCCATCATTAAGTCTTTCATAGTCTTTCACTTATGCAGGACTTGAATCTTCCTCTGCTAGCAGAGCTTTCGCCCTCTTGAAAAAACCACTCTACTAAGCGCCAGTGTTTCAGCCTTTCTTTGTCTCTTTCCATCCTTTCCTCCTACCACTCAGCGTCTCCATGTCTGCATGTCGGCCAAAAACACGCGTCGCACCAAAATCGTGTGTAGAATACCGGCAGCATGGCACCTCCGAAGTTGGCATGCAAGGGTCCCCCCCCAGGTGACAACACGTCCATCGCGCTTCACCGCCGCAAAGGACCGGGACGTGGCATAGAGACCGATGACCTCGCGCAGCTGATCGCTGACGCTGGACTTGTCGCCGCCCGCCATGGCCTCGCGGGAAAGAGAGAGAGAGAGAGAGAGAGCGAGAGAGAGTGGTGGTGAAGTTGAGGGGAGCTGCGAGAGTTGGTGAACTCCAAGATACTTGTAGATCAAGAATCAAGAAGTGACTTCTCTATGGAAACTTGAATTGCTTTTGTTTGGGGGGAACGACAAGTCTAGGATTGAAAGGCCTCCAATCTAATCACGACCCCTTTGGAGATTTGGGTGAACAAATGCATATTGGGATTTATCATGATTTGTCCACTCAATTGTCCTGTTAGCAGGTTAGCAACTTCGTTTCACCTTGTCCCAACACGGAGAAGTAGTCTCCAAGACCTCTCCCAAAACACCCTGGCCTTGCCCCAACAAGCCACAGAGCCATCCGGCTTCAGTGCGGCAAAGGCCCCGAGCGTCGACTTCACTTCCACCACGTCTCGCAGGTGTTCGCAAAAGTCATCGGTGCAGGCGAAGCCGCCCCAAACCACCGCCTGGGTCGCGCGCCGTTTGTGGGGCCGAGGAACCTGGACAACGTCTAGAGCGCCGAGTCCGAGTGATGCCGGCACTCGGAAAATGGACAACGCTATGCCCGAGATGACATGGGACTGGCATATTTGCTGACCGTCACCTGTTGGAATGTATGTAAATATGCCAGTCCTATGCCAGTCCTATGTGACCTGAATCAGCTGAGTCTTCCTATGCTGGATGTCATATTGAAACATATCATTGACCTGATGGTTCAATGCTGGGGGTCACCCGATGGTTCATTGCTCGGGGCCACCGGGCTCTTTTCACGAAAGTCCTTGAGCTTGAGAGGCATCACACTCCCAAAAGGAAACAGGCAGGTGATTGGATCTTTGTCATTCTTTGCATTGCCGGTAGTTTTCAAAAACAAACACACGCCAAAACCATTCGGAAGGGGATTCTCAGGTGCGGTTCGCATGAGAAAGCCTCCAAACGCATGTTTCTTGTGGAAAAACACCCTCTTGGCAGACTTGCTCGTCTTCCAAAGTCCCGGTTTGTCCGAGCTCCCAGGTCGCGAGCTCCGCTCCGTCTGAAGCGAAGCCAGGGCTCGCCACCGTCCGGGCGGATGGCCAGAAAGGCACCACCGTCCAAGGCAGTTCCACAGGACAGGGGCCAAGCATCCGCTGAGGCGCACAAGGCTTCGAAGCCTTGGGAAGAAGGGGAAAGAACCTGTCAGGACGGCCATCTCCCTGTTAGCCATGGCCACTGGGTTGGAGGAAAACGTTGGAGGCCATCGCTATGATAGGAAGGAGGCCATCGCAAGCGACAAGCGGCTAATTCAGAGAAGTGGAGCACAGGATTCATAACATAAAACTGGATGTTCACCCATCAAACTGGTGGTTTTTCTGCAATCCATGCCTAATTGTGGGATGCTTTCCCAAAATCAACCCCAGAAGACCAGAAGACCCATAAAACTCCCACTCACTCAAGACGGCTTACCTATTCAAACAAGGTTCTTTCCACTTCCACATCACATCTCAAAATAAACCTGGCAAAACCAAAGACTTTCCACACACACCCTGAGAGTAAAGCGCTGCAGGAGAAAGGGATGAGCTCCTTGGTTAAAAAACTGACCCTCACATGTGACAATCTTTGTCCAGGAGCCAGAGATGACCTGCAGCTTTGAAGCAACACCAATGAGTGTGAGTGCAGCGTTCGGCGGGATCTCAAGATCATTCAAGCGCCACCAAGATCCCAAGGCCTGCGGCCCATAGTAGAGACGGCCTCGCTTTCCAGCTTAGTTTACAGCATGACAATTGGCTGGTGGAAAGACACAACTCTGAAATCAAACAACCGTCAAACCCACAACAAAAAAACGACATGAAAGCGGTCAAGCAAAACATGCAAACAGAAGGAAAACATGAAGCAAAGGCACCACCATAACCACACATCAGAAAACAAAAAAATACTTGTTCTACAGTGAGATAGGAGACAACAACAAAAAAACTTTGTATGAAACACATTCCAGTTCATCAGCACCAACCTCTTCCAAGATGCTGATGTGTAGCTCTAAGGCCTCACTGGAGAGCTTCATGACTTCCATCACTCTGCAGGTGTGTTCCAGCGAGAGCTTCACGCTGCGGCCGCTCAAAATGGACACCTCCACATCCATCATTGGAGACGCAAGTGACGCACTCGCAGCGCAGTCACAATCTCACTGGTCGTCGGAACCCATGGAATGCGACATTCAAAGAAGAAAAAACGATGAACAATAGAAGGTTTGAAGCCCTAAGAGATCCTGAGAGTAGATAGAGCCTGAGTTAGGGGGGGCAAGAGTGACTTGCTGAGATGAGAGTCAAGCATGTTCACCGTGAATTGTGTGATTAGACTTCAGGGCGGGCATGGCCAAATACACATATATATATGTATATATGCAGTGCATATCTACAAAATGGTGTCCTCTGCATATATTGGTGTCCGTAGTGCGATGGAACCTTGATCGATGCAAGTGCTACAGGACTCATCAGACAGACTCACGCAAACGAATTGACTCATCGAAAGCAAACCGCATGACGCGTGATGCTCATGTCGCCCAGAAATGCTCTCCTGGTCAGGTCCATTCACAGGAGTTATCAGGTCTACTTGGCTCCAAGATCCTTGCAAGGAGCCTTTCTTCAGCTCGCTCATTGAGAAAGAGAACGCTCCCTCAGTTCCTAGCATAGCCTTCACCCAGAAGAGCATAATTATCTTTCAAACTTTCTGTGGGTTGTTATGTTATTACGTTAGTTTGCTATTACGACAGTTCAGAAACATCACTATAAATGCTTTCCAGCGAGACCTCGTCCCAAACCGCTTTGCCTCCGAATGACATGTGCTTTTTTGGACCACGCGATCTCTCACCCGCCCAACCAGGTCTTTCTCCCGGCCCCGGACCAACGCCAGCGCCATGAACACGGCCAGCACATCGACCCGATCCTGCGAGGTCTCGCCAGGTGCCTCCAGGCGCGACACGGCGAGTCAGGCGCCCGGATGGAGTGAGGCGCTTCTCGAACGAAGCGCCCTGATTGTGCGCCCCCCCCTCTAAGTCTTCTTCTGCCTGCGGTTGGATGGGTTTAGATGCCGGCTATAGATGGCCAAAAATGGTTGATGGACACAATATGCTGTAGTGTATTTAAGATGTGTTTCAAAAGTCAACGATTCCAAGTCAATGTCATGAATCAGAAAGATGTGGTAGCGTTGATTGAAAAGAGAATCCGGAACACCTTGAGAAATGGTCAGAATCCTTTTCTCACATATGAACACAGTGGATCGGAGATGAATGGAATTCCTGGCTGATGTCATGTCAATCACATGTCTCATCCATGGATTCCGCTCATGAACTGAGAATTGGTCAGTTGGTGACATGTCCCACCCACAAACGAACCCTGCAACACCCCCACGCTCGCACGCTCCACCGCTCGTGTTTTTCGCGCGTTTGCTTGGGCGTCCAGCCACTTCAATCAGCAGAAGGAACAACAACCTTAGGCCACAAACTGACATAGGCTTGCCACAGAGGGTGTGCCAAAAACGGCTGCTCAGCAGGGTTGAAGATGTGCACATCTGTCACGGCACCCTCTTCCAGGCACCAGGGCGAACCGATTCTGCTCGGGATTCATCCGATCGGTCCCAAGATCCCGCTTCTGCGGCAGGTCATCAGAGCGCGGTGGTTCGACAGGGAGGTCATGCATGCGGCAGAATGTGTGTTTTTGGGGCAAAAAAAAACACAAGATTTGTTTTTGGGGGTAACTTCTGTTGGGCACTGGAAGCATACCTTCGCAAGCCTTGGCAAGACATATGTTATTTTAAAGGGTGCCTTCCTGTCTACACTTGTATTATGTGGTGCCTTCGCGATATGCTTTCGCAGACCTTTTTGGCGTTCCACGCGTCCTTGGAGGGATAGGAAAAACATATTCCGGAAGAGATGAACAATGTCTCCACAGCTGCAAAGAATACTCATCGCTGCAAGAAAAACTCAATATGTTTTATGATTATGCTTTTTTTGACATGCAAATTGCCTTTGCGGAGAATTTGGCTTTGGATGCCTTCGCGCATGCGCAAAACTGTGAGAAGCGCGGGCTATTGTGCAGTTCTACTTTCATATAATCATATAATATGTATATATATATATACAAACCTTTACAGCCTCTACATGCCCCAAAAACGCTGCTCATCCAATTTGAGTTGGAAAGCAAAAAAAAGTTGTTGAAGATTGAAGATTTGGAGCATCCTATTGAGAGCTTTTCAAGAAAAACACATCTTTCTTGGACGATGCGGGATCCACACTGGGGCACACTAGCTCACGATCTTCGATGATCCGCATGTGAAGACCTCTCTTTCGGGCTCCCGCCCTTCCCACGTCTTTTTTCTGCCCAGTGACAACAGGCTGCTGCAACACCAATTTGGCACTTGTAGCCGGACAGGCATTTCCTCACGAAAGTGAGGTCAAAAACCAACGCACAATGGTCAAAAGACTGAACAGAAAAACCATCGAGTCATCCTCAGTGTAGTCAAATAGTAGTCAAAGGTTTGATGTCTAGATGGGTCAAACCCAAGCCTCAGCACACCTTCAACTAAGTAACCAAACTGATTTCAGCCTCCTACAGACCCTGCTCAACACCACCAACACTAAGTCATGCTGCTGTAGGGAGTCTATCCACAAATCTCACCAAGAAAGCTCCCTCTCTCTCTCTCACCCTCTATCTCACCTGCAGCAAATGCTGGAGATGATGTTCATCTCTTCGTTTCATATCGAATTCAAAGCCCTTGTCTTCATCCTGAGCCGAACATGGAATTTCTCTTAAAGACATGGAGTCATGTGTAATGTGTAGCGGAACTGTCAGAGACGAGTCTGCCTGTTCTCCAAGCTGTGCTTGCTTTCTTCCAAATGATTTCATGCCGCCATAAGACCAACAAAAAGAGACTTCACCACGCAAAAAGAGATCCTATTCCTATATTCCTCCCATACCGAACGCGTTCCTTCATTAAAGCTCTGATGTGGGAGGTTTCATGATGTCTTATTCATCGACATGAAAAGAAAAAACCGTCTTCGCCTCCAACTTCGCCACATCTGGCCCATCACGGCCACAGGTGAAGACCCTTCGCCTGGTCACACGCCGGTTAGGGAAACCCGATGGAATCGGGACAGGTCCGGGTCCGTCTTCAGGTGGAGCCAACTGCCACCAGTGGCCCATGTCGGGTGCAGCAACATGTCGGTGAAGATATGATCCAGATGGATCCCGGGCCTTCCAGGTATGCCCTCGGTCATGACATCATGTGACATCAATGCGACTCCGTGACCGAAAAGGTGGCAGTACCTCTGTTCACTCAGTCAGCTCACTCCCACCTGCTTCACATAGAGAGCACAAAAACATCCCTTCACCGCCGCCCCAGATTTCGGTCGAGAGCCCCGCCTGTTGAGATACATCGTGACCTTGCACATGATTGGCCCCACAAAGGGCACCGGAAGCCAGGCAAAGGCACAGAGGTATGTGCTCGCATCGGCCATGGACCGGGTCGACACCTGGACCGGGTCGACGAGGAGAACGAAGCATAACAAAAGAAAATGGAAAGCGCATGAATGGGACCATCTCCTACTGAACTGTAGGCTTCTACTATGGGCTAGCTGGTTGCCTAGAATCCTATAGACATGATATGGAAGTTGTGCAACACTGCCATCCTGCAACAAAACGCCTGTGAGGTACATATTTGAATCAACACGTGTTTCGGGCGTGCTACGCAATAGACGGGTTACCAAAGATCGAATTCAGCATGTTACTGCAAAATCATGGCGACAACTTCACTAAGGTCTGTAAATTATGAGCTAAAGAACATACAAACAAATTGCCCATCCCTCTTCAAAGTAGATCTACATCATTCCGTGGGGACAAAGCAATGAACCTCCCCCCCACCATGTATCTCCAATGCAAATGTCTGTTTTGTCTTGTCTTCTTGTTAGCTTCCAGTCACGAATTCACCTGTGAAACGCAAGTTGTGCGTGTGAAACGTGAAGCACTCTCTCACTCAGCTTCTTCTTCTTCGTCCGGCAGGGGGTCAACGCCAACTGCAGCGTCCACCCCAGTGACTGGATCAACTGGGCTCTGGGAGACAGATCTCTTTTCACATAAGTGGTACCAATAGACATTCAAATCGTCATCACCTGGAACTGATCGGGCAAAGGGACCTAGGAGAAAACATATACAAAAAACCATTCTGGCGTTTCTTCCGAAAAGGGCTCCCTCTAGACAAAAAGAATCCTCTAAGTGATTACACTCCGATTGACTAACACGGAAGTGGATGGCATGGTCCGTTGGATGACTCTTCTCCGAATACCAAACAGGTGGTTTTCCTCCACTTCCATGTTATAGTGAGTCAAAAGTAGGCTCAAACGGTCACGTACCCACCGAATGGTATATCTACCAGGTCACGGAAGGGCACCCATGGCCCCGTCTCCACGGTGGATCTGGGTCGATCCGTCAGCACCTGTGCCTCCTCAGGAGGCACCAAGAAGCCACCCCGGAAGATCTGACCCGTGTTGTCGATGGTGAGATGCACATGCTGACGGCGCTTCCCCTTGCGGTGCAAGCGGATGAAGCACTCGGTGCAGAACAAATCCACACAATCCTCGCAAAGCACGGAAGCATTGTAGTGCTCACACTCCAAGCACACGAGGCCATTGATGACACGCTTCAGGTGATTTCGCAAGTCTGGCCGCGCAGCATCCCAGGCATGAACATGCATGAAGCCTTCATCGGAGTAGAAAAGTCCGCACTGCACACATTGACAGGTTGCAACACGATCCTCAAAGGCGGCACAGACGAGCTGCTCCACATCTGAGGTGATGTGAGCACGTCGTTTGCCTGTGGCATGAGTACTGTTGAAGCAGTCTTGACAAAAATAGTCCTTGCACTGCTCGCACTTCAGCACGGCCGCACGGTTTTCGCACTCCTGGCACATGACCACCGTGCTGGGCTTCCGAATCACATCCACCTGATTCTGCTTCTTTCGGATCTGCCGAAGGAATTCGATGGGATCCTTCAGGTCTTGCACGATGCTACTGAGATCCAACTTCTTCTCCACGTAGGCCTCGATCGTTTGCTTCACCACACGGAAGAGGAAGAACTCCTCGAGTGAGGAACGAAACGGTGCACGGAACGAAACGGGCCGCCGGTGCCGGTTCAAAGCAATCAGAGCGTCTGGGCCAGTCATGGACGAAAAGGCGACCCGGCAAGACGACCCGGTGAGGTCTCTCCAATTTAGTTCCCAAACACTTGGCCAACAACCATGGAACGCCACTTGACTCACCCGGATGTGTGGTTTCCTCCATAGGTGAACAAGAAAAAGAGGTGAGAAGCGCTTCTTGTCTTAGAGTCCCAAGCCCCCCGATCCAACACCCCCCGCATCTCCTTCTTGCTGTCCACGCTAAGAACTCGCGCCAGGCTTTCCACCACTTCTGGAGTCGCTGGAGGCAAGCCTTACAAAGGTCGAAGCAGGACCAACCGCCCGTGTCCCAATGCGAATGGTGTGGGATTCATTGGGATGGTGTCCCAATTGATTGGTTTCCCCATCTGTTCCCAAAATAACTGTTGGAAGTAGTTTTGATCCCATCCAAATTTGGTAAGAGTCACCAACTCCTGTCTTTGCCCAAGTTTAGGAGGTCAAAAAGGTGAAAACCTTCTCCAATGCGAAGCCCGGAGAGTCCCTTGGAGGCTCGTCCCATGACCGAGGCAGTGATGGCGGCCATCTTGGCATCGGTCTGCTCCAACAGGTGGCCAATCTGACCACTCTCCAGCTGCTTGGTATAACTCCTGGCCTTGAAGTAGACCTCTTGATATCCTCACAAACAGAACAAGAAAAATCCGGTTAGGACCCAAACAGAAGCAGGTTTACAAGCCATGTATGGTGTCCTTCAAAAATGGAGGTGCGTGTTGCCTTACAATTTTATCATGTTATGTTCCAAAAGAAAGCAAACAATGTCTCAAAGGAACAGCTCAAAAAAAAGAAACAGAAATGCTTTTGAACATGATCTCTAGAACTCCCCAAAATGTTCTTTACATGCCAAAGGCTCGCAAGATCAACGGATGAACCTTCTGGAGTTTCCGCTCTTGCGTGTGGTAGTACAAGATCTCTCCATCCTCATTGGTGAGCTCCTTCCAGTCCGGTGGAAGATGAGCCCGCGACGCCTCCTCCGCGATCCACAGAAACTGAGGTTCGTTCACGATGTCGATGCCAATCCTCGGCTGGAGAGGAAGAGATGAGCCCAGAGCATTCCTCTGGTCTTTGGAGGAGGTTGTAGCTGGTTTGTGGGGTATACTACTTCTCTGATGCTCTAGGGAAAAAACGTCCGGTGCCACCTTTGGCGACACAAAGTTCTCGGAACACGTTCTGGTGCGATGCAGAACGTAGAAGAGATGGCTTTGAAGGACCAATCACGGTCAACCCCTGCAGTAGACATTGTAGATCGGTGTCTCCAAGGAGATCTGACCGACTCGCTGAACTGTTGGCACTTGTTTTCGTCTGAACAGCGGCAATGAGATCCCTCCACTTGAACACACGTGTGTCAGCATATACACCTTCAACAATCGCATGAAAAAAAAGAAAAAAAACTAAAACCAAGCCCACCGAGAATCATGTCTGCGATGCCCACCACCACTTCCGCCGAGTTGGCGCCCTCTGGGATTTCCTCCTCCGCTTCATTGAGCACTGCGAGTTTCGGCATGGCGGCACGAGGGCGGCCAAGGCCCCAAAACGGGCGATGTTTCCGTGTGGGAAGTCAATGGGGGATGTGCTTCGCAGGCATAGGTTCAAATGGGGGTTGGAGCTGGGAGATGAAGCCCTTTGGCAAACCATGTAACTGTCTGCTCATCCTGTGAGCCTGCAGTTAAGAATCACACGCCCACGTGGCTGCGAATTTGAGCCGCACACATGTTGCATGTCGGTTTCTTGCATCTGCATATCGCGCACGTTGCGATTTGCTCTCTCTAGGGTCTCATCACTCGCCTTGAGCGAAAAAACCGTTAACCTTCAAAACCCCCAACAAGAACCATGAAGCAGGGGTACGATGTTTTAACCGTTGAGTCGTGAATAAATTGCACAAGTTCCTTTACGGTGGTTGGTTGGGGTAACCTATCATGACGTTGGTCTTATCTCTGGTTCCAACACGCACGATTTAGACCGAACTCCGTTGAGTGCCGAGAGGCCAAATCAAAGTTCGCGCCAGCCGCTTCCTCGCCCTCCGTGGTTGTTTCCTCCTACCAAAGTGGGAACGTTCTTTCTGCAAGTCCCAGCAAATGTGTTTTTGCTCGCCTTCGAATGGATCGAACTACAGGAAACCTTCTAAAATAAAGCGCCAGAACTAGAACATAGAAGAATAACAAATGACAAAGACCTTTGCAGGAACCTTCTGGCAAAATCTGTCGGGGAGAGCAACGCGGGCTTTAGATAATGTCAATCGGAAGACCCGATTGGTCCGCGCAGACGTCCATTCCACATGGAAAGAGCGATGACTTCAGAACTGTTTCAAGCGCCTCACGTGGCATAGGATCCAGCCATTCCAGGCGCCCCGAGCATTGCTCGATCTCCATGGTGCCTTCGGTCCAGACCTCCGTCGTAGTACGGTCGGCTTCTGAACCAGGCAGACTGCTATAGCAATCCTTCTCTTCTTGAACGAACATCAACTCCAGGGCATTCCAGGGCTGATATGGAGGAGAGCGACGAACAGCTACTCACAAAAACAGGTAGGTGACCAAAGCTATTGCGAGGCTCATTAGGATGTCCACCCTTATAGCCGTCTAAACCCAAACTAAACTAATCTTCCAACGCTCAAACACATCTTTTTACGCAGTTCGAGCCCTCTTCGCACAACACAAGGTCCACCCAGCTTTCTTTTGGGACCACGCTCGCAAAACGCGAGCGGCTTCTATGTGGCCCCTATGACTTGCAAAATGCCATGGCGTGAAGCCGGCAACTGTTTTTGCATCATGCGAAGCTCCAGAATCAAGTAGCAGGCGCACTATGTCCACGGAGCCACTGGCCGCTGCCAAATGCAATGCAGTTTCGCCGCAAGCCATTGTCCCATCAAGGGTTGCGCGATGCCCCACTAGATGCTCCACCAGCAAGTGCGCGACTTCCAGCCGGGAACAATCCGCTGCCATGTGGAGGCCACTCATTGGGGTAGGAGACAAAGCCTTAGTTGCACCATTCTGCAGCAACCACCGCAGCACCTCCACGCGTCCTGCAGCAGATGCGACGTGTGCAGCTGTCATGCCAGCGCTGAGGCCCGTCATTTCCAAATCGACGGATGCCTGATGTTCCACCAACAGGATCACAAACTCTAAATGGCCCCCGCCAGCTGCATAGTGCAACGCTGTGGCGCCACGGTCGGTCCGGGCATGATCACGTGTTGCGCCAGACTTGAGCAAACAGCGCGCACTTTCAACGAATCCACGTCGAGCGGCTAAGATCAAAGCTGTCTCCCCCCCAGTTTGATGTGGTCTGGTCGCAGGAAGCGCGAGCGTCCAGCAACAAGCGCAGAACCTCCACATGATTAAAGCGCGCTGCCAAGTGCAACGCTCCTTCATCTTCATTGGCCTTAGGCAAGCGTTTCTATGAAGCCATGAAGCGGGCCAAGTTTTTCCCTGCAGGCGGCTTTCAATGTATTGCTTGCACACGACTACCTTCCAATCATACCCAGCCAGTCATTCCCAGCACACTTGAAAGTTGATCCACTTACTTGCCTGGGCACTGCTATGCGGGCATCTACCATACGCATATGTACACCTTTCTGCGTATTGATCAAAACGCACCTACGTGCCTAGCTATCCTTGAACATGTCTCGTGAACACGTTCTATTCAGGTGCCCAACGGAAAAGAAACAACGTCGTTTGAAAACCTTCGACCAGCAACCACATTGGGATCTCGTGGTTCTAGGACTCGCCGTGCAACTTCTCGAGCGTCACCTCGTCACTTCTTTGGTCGAACATCTTGCTTTTGATGACGGCTTGTGGGACCATCTGCGAAAACTTGGGGATGAGGAAACTATATAGGCGTGCTCAACACAGGCAAGTGCTAGATGTAGAAACGAGTACTTGAGGTGAGTACTCATCTTTACAGGGGTCTGTCAACCATGCTGGTAAGAATCGATTGAATGATATTGAAAACATCTTTTAAAAGGGCTTCTGAAAGTGGCGTCACCTGCTCTACAGGCGGCAAGGAATGCTCCATCTTCCTGTGCATCCGCAGGACAAAGGCCCAAGATCACCAAAGTCAACCGCATGGGTGGTTCTAGTCTCTGCTCATCGGGCAGCTCTATAAACTCATCCTTCGTCTGGCATGGTTGTCGCAGGATTAACCAGGCCAAACAAGCAGCCTTCTCTGTCGCAAGCTTTTCCATTGAATCCTTTGGAAAGGACATTAAAACAAAACTGGTTGTTTTGCCAGTAAGCAGAGTTAACGTCCTGTAATCTGCGCAATACCCAATGAGCTTCGGTCTGAGCTCCCAAGCATTTTGGCTAGCTGGTCGTGAGGGTTGTTGGATGTCTGACTGGCCATTTTGGAAATCAACCGAATCACTGGATGCAAAAATCCACCTGACTCTTGACCATTTTGAACAGGAAACACTAGAAGCCTCCCGATCGGCGCCCTAACAAGACGGAGAGAAAAGCTGGATATGGCACAATCTTAAGAAAAAGGCTCAACTGAAGGTGTCCATTGGACTAATCTGATTCTCTCACAGCGTGATGCGACAGCCCTCGGACTCCTGCACTTGATGGAAGAGCCGTAAGCGGAAGGTGGAAGTGTGAAGGACATCAGCTGCCAATTCCATCTTCAATGCCCCTGCTGTGTCGTCACGACGTTGCACCAGTTCATCAAACCTGAAATCTTCGATTCTAGGGGACGAAAAGGGGGGAGACACAGTGGCCTATGGAGACACACCATTTTGGATACGCCAAGCACTGTGATCTGTGAAGAGTGGAGGACCTCCACTGGTACGGTATATCTATCCAAATCCCAGCCTCGAGCTTTGCACGAGATGGCTGGGTAACCAAAGGTATTGATACATGCGTTGTGCCCCTAAAACCAATGGTGTAGCCTGCTGTGGCGTCGCACCGGATGCAACCCCTGGGAGACTCACACAAACGTCGTCAATGCGTACGCTATTCCGAGCTACTGCATACAGGTGAGCCTTCCTGCTATATATCTTTGAAAAAACTCTGAGGTTAGAGGTTGCAAATCAACAGCAGTTTGCCCGCGAACTCACCTTCATAGAAATGGTCCACACGTGAAATTGCAGAGACCCTTCCAATTACCAGGAAATGTGTCCTTCATCTTCCTTCTCTTTTTCAAGTTTGGTTTGGTTTTCATATGTTTTCAGAGGTGGTTCAATTACTAAAATCAAGGATGATCCACTGGGGTTTGTATGTTCAAGGAGTTGAGACCGATGTCTTCTGTCTTGGCCAATACATGGATCTTTCCAGTGTGCGCCCCTTGGCCATGTGGCTCCGCTTCGTTCTCCATCAGTGCTCCTTACTGAACACCTAGAGTATGACGAATACGGACCGCAAAGGGATGTTCCTGAACCTGTGTTTGCTTGGAAGTGTCACCCATCGGAACCCAAATTACCAAGCTTTTCCAAGAGCCTGGACTTAGAACCTGAACAGGGGATCCCTCAAAGGAAACTCTTCTTGAAACGGGATTCTTTCGTTCATCTTCCGGGGTGGAACTGAGATTATAACCCAAAAATCATCCATGTATTGCATAGTTGCATTATAAACACACCACCCGATGTTGTAGGTAAATATACCCAACAGGAACTCGTACCCTGCCATATTCTACTACCTCTTCACCCAGCAACTGTTCCTCGTTCAACTCCATGAAGACATCACCAGTATACGCCCAGCACAACACAATGGCCATGGTGTTGGCGGGGGCGCAAGAGACAAAGGTGTACGGTGATCAGGAATCTCTAAAGTATAGACGAGTATCGGGCCATGAACCAACTAGAAGGTGTATAGGCTGTATAGAAGTAGAAGCGGTCAACAAATACATTGAAGTCAAGTACGAGAAGCTTGATTGATCTTGATCATTGTATGTTGAAAAAAATCCCAGTGACACTTCTTCACCCGGTTTTTGTCCCGACGCGAAACGCATGGTGGCATCGTGAAAACAGTGACTGGATCTCCCCATGCCAGGTGCTTGACGAATCAGTCGTCGGTTTCTTCCGAAATTGATCCTGCAAAACGTCACAAGTCCAGGTGCTTTCCGACGGATTCGTCCAGTCAAGTCCGAGATCCCTCATGTGAAGGACTGACAAGGCGAGAAACGACTCAACTACTTGAGACCATTTTCATGGAGGCAGGGATTTATGAAGACTATCACCTCCCAATAGGTCATGAAGACACTTGCTCAAAAATCTCAAAACAGCATCCTCATTCACTAATCAATGGAACCCCAGTGCCCTTCAGATCCCGAACATTCCAATTCTTTGGCATAGGCTCACCGAAACTCACTCTGCATCATGTTCCCATGCCCAAACCGCACAGCACCCCACAGGCATCCGAGCCCCAAAACTGGTGAAGAGCGGACCAATCGGCCACGCCAACATCGGCAGCTTCATCGTCTGGCGGAAGGCAGGCATGAAGAAGCCAAGGCTTGGGGACTGAGCCACAGGTTTGGAGCTGGGGTTTCTTGTTATTGTTGAGAGGGCGGTTTGTGTTTCCGTGTTTCCAGGAATGGCATCCACATTTCTCTGGGTGTCGACGACGCATTGCATGATCATTTCATGATCATTGCTTCCCCTCTCGTGTCGTGTTTACACACCGAGAGAGCCTCCCAACGGATTAGGGGGGAACGTCTTAGTTCCTCAACTTCCACCGACCTCCGGCAGCTTGGCTGGCCACAGCAAAGGCCGTCGTAGGCCGTGGCGAAAAAGGCTCGCCGTCACCCATCCTCAGAACAGGTCTCATGAGACCTCAACATCAGTGAAGTAGTGAGGCTTGGCTGGTTCTAGATGGATCATCCTCAAAAATGGTGCTTTACATTCCGGGAAAGCTTCTCGAGGTTCTTTGGGACCTCTCAATCCCCTTACCTCTCAAATCCACAAACTCTATCAAGTGTCTAGAATCACCAACATCAATAAGCAGCATAAGTACGTACCATTCTTCCCGCACTCTTTCCCGCACGGTCGGTCGCGCTTCACCACGACCTCCCACCCTCCGGCCTCCGCCGTTCACGCCCCCCCAAAGCCCCCCTGCTTGGGCCCCCGGCGGGCGGCGGGTGAGGCGATGAAGCGCCGAAAGGGCAGCAACAGGATGAGCACCTCGCGGTCTTCAGCGCCGGCGGCCGTCGTTTGTTCCGCGGCGGCGCAAGACGTGCAGACGTGGAAGTTGACCGAACTGGCTAGGACTTGTGAGGATCGTTCTTTTGTCTAGATGACAGACTATGACAGACTATGACTATTTTCGGGTGACAGAACCTATGGGGGAAAGGATGGGAAAGGGCGACTTCTTGGGAGATGCCCCTTACCTGCACTCTTTGCAACATGTCCGAGTCCCAAATCAGAATCCGATAATATGAATGACCCAAGATACCAGTACGTCAAGAATGCACGTTTGTAAGAAGCACACGCTGTTTGGATTCCAAGAGGCAAAGCAAAAGACGAAGCCAAACATCAGCACAATGATGGCCTCTCAGCATGCACAGGTTGCAAACCCTGATCACAAGCCCTGATGCAAATCATGAAGCTTCACTCACTCCCGGGGTGGGACAGTGATTTGTTCCTTTCTACAGCTGCGTGTTGATGTCTGTGTTCTCTGTAGCGCAAACATGGAGAACGCCATGCATCTTGCTTGCAGGTCTCGCGTCAGGCGTAGAAAAAATGCAATAGGACAATAAAAATCCAAGTGTAAGCAATAGACCTCAGGCCGTACACTTACAAAACAAGTGGAAGAGTGTGCGGATCGTTTTTAAGTTCGCAGCTTTGGGCCTTTGGGTTTGACCCAAAAATTTCACCATGTCCATTTGACGATTGAGACTGCATAAGGCAGTTTGCCAAGTCTATGGATTGGATTGGATTGGTGAAGTGCCACCTGCAAAAACCAACCGAAGAGTAGTGCATTCGTTTGGAACAGTCCTGTAGACTATACACACCCATGTCCACCCAGGGTCCCCAAACCCCTGATCCATAAGCCACCAGACCCGTCAAGTCCCACTGATTTCCAACCCTTTTCCCGACGATTGTCACAAAGTAAGTGCGGGATGCTGCTGCACATCAACCATGCGCACCAGCTTTGAAGAGGTGCCTTTTGAAGTGCTTCGCTTTGCAAAGGGTCGTGCCGCGGCTTTACCGATCGCTGTCAGCTTTGGCTGAGGCCCGCACAATCAAGTCGATGGGTGCATGCCACCAATTGGGACACGACCTTTGTGCAGGAGAAGAACTCGCAACTGGTCGAAGAAGTCAACCAATGTGGCAGAGTGCAGAAATGACATGAGGCATGTTCTTCGTTGAATATTGGAAGCAGCATATGTTCACAGCATGTTCACAGCCTCCAGAGTTCTACTTTGGGTTAGCAGCTGGCCCGAAACACTGCTGGTCCCTGTTTGATCTCATGATCTTTGAGCCACCCCCAAATCGCTCGACCGGGCTAGAGTCGCTAGAGGTCCCCTCCACCAAAGGCTCTGGCTCCGAATCCAAGTCGTCGCTTCCTCGGTTCGTCCGAAGACTCCGAATCGCCGGTCAGGTCGGGTCGGGTGTTCTCCCGGTGACGTGGTGAGCGAGACCACCGGGTGGGCGGTGACGTGGTCCGGTGCGTTCCAACGGTTCAAGTGCATCCGTATCGAAGGAACTAGAACGATCCTCAACATGATTTGAGGGTGGACCAACTGCTCGATTGTTTGTTCCTCAAGGAGAGTTGGAAGAGCACGCATGCTGGGTGGAAAACTGCATGTTGCTGCTAGACATCGAGGGGCCCTGAACAAACATCAAGTCAGAATCCGTGGATGCATCACTTGGGCAGCCACGACTGCTTTTAGGCCAATCAAAAGTGTCCCGAACAAAGAACAACAACGAAACTAAAGGCTTTGTTAGTTAAAGAGACCCCGCAGGGCCAGGCAGGCCCCTTAGATGGCAGGCGGCGCCCCTCCTTCATTGAAACTACCCAAGACTGTCCCAGGCACCCAACAACGCCACCACTCACCAGTCCACCATCTGTCCCCGGTTTTTTCTGTTCCTGGCCTACCAAATAGCCACAGCTTGGATCAAAAATGCCGATGGCCTGCGTCTTCCGCACAAGGAGTCCAAAAGACTCAGATTGAGCACATTGCACCGCTGAGAAAGAAGGTCATAGAAGGTCTAACCAAGTCATGAAAACCGAATCCAAGGTCCCCTGGGCCTCATAGCGAGCTTGTGCAGAGGCTGCAATGACCACTTGGAAGAGGATCCTGCCATGCGAAGAATGGCACGTTGGTTGGACCGATGACTTGAAGCGGTATGGCCGCAAACTGCATACTGTAATTATACAGTATCAAACGGGATCTTGGATAAAGGGTGTGAATCCCGAAAAGGTGTCGTGCAGGGAAGGGGATCCCTTCAGCAGGAGGGGTCAGACCTGTCTCAAGGTACTGGGGGGGCCACTTGGGAATCTCCGTTGATTACGAGTCGTTGTGGGAAGCTGCCCCACATCTACAGGTCCACCGGTCGGCGCCGTGCCCGATGCAGCGGGCGGTTTGACAAGACTTGGCGGGGCAGGCAGGAGCAGCTGCTGAAGAACTTGGCCCTGGGCGGCGGCGAACATGTCATGTGATTTCTAAACCTGAATGAACTTGTGCAGAGATTCTTTGGTGGACCATCGAAAAATGAGAACGAGAGGGATCTGTGCGTGTGAAATGCAACGCGGGACTTGACACCAGTGAGACCAAGTGCTTTTGACAGGGACTATATAACTCTATGTATAAGGTGCCGTTTCATTCAATGATCCAAGGATTTGCGGGTATATACCATAGTGACTTCAGAATAGATGGCACAGTTGAAAATCGGCCCGCTGTATTCATACTGAGAAACCCTACGTTACTAAGGTAGGATAGTGATGAACAATTTCCCTTGTCTTGGGCTGTTCTATCACCAAGGGGAGCAAAGCAAGGTTTGTAGTGAAAAGCTTCGAAGATGGGTTCATAGCAGTACCTCCTGTCAAACCGTTCAAGGGATGATCATCGCATGTACCCTCCGGCTTCTGTCCTTTGACTGCACATGTGGGTTTAAAACCCGCTTTGTACTGAGGCAGCCCCCTCTGAACAATGAACAGAATACATCGAATACACCCAAAACCCAGCATGGAAGCAGAAAAGGACCCCTTGGAAGATGGTTTTCCCATACAAACAGGGACTTGTCCAATATGTGTGCTCTCTCAGTCTAGTCGTAACTTGGGAAATGCTTGCCAATCCCTTGAGATTGGCATGTCTGGCGCTTAACACGACACGCCGAAGCTACAGTTACATGATGTTCCCTCGTTCCCCCTGTTTCCCTTCTGCTCCGAGACAGGTCCTTATTCACGCCATCACCCCCCCTAGTGCCCCGGCCACTGACACAAAGCCAAGATATGCCAAAGAGCTGCCCTCAGCCGAGCAACGCAGCTGGCCACACGAGACATGGAGCGGCTGCGGAGCTAAAACTAGGAGACGTTAGGACCTCCGTTGCACTGGGGGCATCGAGGTCACCTGCGAGCTAAAACTGGTCCGGAAACTTGGGGGGTTCTTCTCCGTCTCCGAGTTGGACAGAGGACACGAAGGTCATGCAAACCAGCACAGCGGACCTTTCGACTCGTTGGTCAATTGCTTCTTGAAGGGAATCCATCCCTGTGGTGTAGAAAAGACGGAAGGCCTAACAACCGGTCAAAACGGAAGGCCTGCGGCCTGTCCTGGTCGGCCTACACAGCCCACTGGCCTGTCCTAGGTCTCACTTTGGCTGCTCGCTCTGAACAGGTCACACACACGAGGTGCCACACCGAACTAGCTGCCCGGGCAGCTGCAATATCCTGTCGCAACAGGTCGGGCTGTCGCGACAGGAACCGACCAGCTGAGCTGGTTCACGGATAGATGTCCCAGTGACACCATGACCACTCAGTACTAATTACTCAGCGAAACCTCAACGTGAGGAAGGAACTTGCTTTCGAACCACTCGGTGATTAATCACTTCTGGAGAAATCTGACCATCTTGGCGATGCCTGCATATGCTGTCTCCAGACGGTCACAAGGTCACAAGACGGTCACAAGGTCAAGTTACGGTCCCCATACAATGGATCTGAACTACGCATATAATATAGTCATATAGTCACTTCCATCAGGGAGGCGTTGGGAACAATCTCATTTTGAGAAGCTCAAATCTGAGAGCAACAATCCAAGAAGTCTGACCTGGCTTGCCACCATCACGTTCAGCAAATCGAAGCTGCTCACAGCTGCGAACGTCAACAACGCAGCTGCCAACATACACCTCAGATTGGCCGAAAAATCAGATGTGCCCACTGAAACTGTTGTGAACATCAGAGCAGTTTCTGTACAGGTTGGCACGCACCCGTTTTGAATGCAGGTTCAGATTCCTTTCCATGCCTTCAAAGGACATCATATTAACAAGGAACCTTGCTCATTTGTGCGCTCTTCTGATTCTTTGGGTGCAAAACGCGTCAAGAGCCGCGTCAAGAGCTGCTCACCAGCCGCGTCCAAACGCCTAAGCCAGGGCACGCGGAAGCGACCCTCCGCAACGCAGCGCATCTCAAAGGCAAGACCTGGCGCGTTCGCCCAAAATGGATGTGGATCAAACGATCAGACATGATCAGACATGATCAGACGGAAATACATCATCAAGGGATGTCAGAGAAGGTCGTCTGTAACATTCTATAACCCACCCTGACTGGGTGCTGGAGGATGCCGCAGGTTTTCTCTAAACTCCTCCTTTCAGTTACACAGTTACTCTATGTTTGAGCAATGGGCCATTGCCACTGGCATTTTCGTGTGACTTGGGTTATCCCACCACCCAAGTCGAGTAGATATAGCGAAGGTTGCATGCTTCCGGCAGTCAAATGGACGGGTCTTTGATCGGAATCTCAGTGCTTGATTGCATCTCCATCCACAGGGCCCTGGCAACATAGGATGAGTTTTGATCAATCTCCATCAGCTGCGAAATCCACATCAATCCACCCCGTGATGCTAAGCCTGATGTCTCGGATGAATCTGGAAACCCGGCCTTCAAACCTCCCTCACTTGCTCAATAAACACCTCGTTACCTCACTCCGAAGGCGACGCTGGACCTCCGGATCGGTACATCGACTCGGGCCTTGGGGATGTACGGCTCCAAGGCAAGAACCTCAATGGTTCGGCTCCGCTTCTCCGCGAAAGCTCGCGGCTCCGGATCGCGAGAAGGACAGCACAGCACCTTCAAAATAGAGATCGAGTGGGAGCTTCCATCGTTTTCCCGTGAAACACCGGGTGGTTCGGAACAGGGTGAAGTCAGGTTTTGCCGGTTTGGCAGAGAGGGTAGAGCACGTAGGAAGCACGGGAGGGCAACTGGTGCGGGGGGAAGCACAGATACAACATAGCATCAAAACTCAGCAAGAACAAATTTAATTGCTATATTCAACATATATACAACATATGTGATGCAACATACAACAATATATCATGTGCAGCCCATGTGTGTATTGGAAGCGCATCAATCCATTCACCCGAGGTCACGACGACACGACACAACGTCACGACACGTCGGACGTCGTCCCGGTTGATCGTCCGTCAGTCATTAAGGACTCGGCGGATCGCACAGCCTTGAGGTACAGCTCAGTGACTGCGCGCCTCGACGGCGCAGCAGCATGACTGCACAGCGGAGATCGGGAGGAGGAGATCGGGAGGGGATCCGGTGGGCTCACGTCTTCACCGGTCATCAGCTCTGTGTTGGTCCATCTTGCATCTAACCCCAATGTAAACGCAGCATCCAGACGACTTTCTACAAGACCAGGTACCCAGTAATATAGTATGGGGGAGAAGTCGAGGGATCTTCAACCACCAGACGGTCATGTGTTCTTTTTCTTTCCCCAACGACTGGCTGGGGTATGACCCAAAAAAGGATCGATAAGTTCTTTACACGTACATACACTGTTTGGCCTCTGACGAGGGATTGCTCTCAGCCACCCCCCCCCTCTCAGACCGCGACAGTCCCTGACCCACAGGTGCCATCCCCAAGGAGGTCCATAGCCTCAGGGTCGCCCACGCTGAAGCAAGGACGGGGGAGCTCTGTCGCTCTGTTGATGAGCTTTGTCGCGACAAACGGTCCAGGAGTTTGTGGGACGAGTCCCTGACCTTCAGAGGTTGCACACATGGTTGCACAAATGGTTGCACTTGGTGGCAGGGTCACGTATTTCCCGGAGTATCTGCATCAATCTGTCTGGCGCGCCGCCGAGCCACTCCACAACGACCGGTGCCGCCGACCGCTGCCGCCTCTCCTTCGGTTCACCCAGGTGCCCCGGGCTGCTCAATGGCCGCAGGAATCAACGTGGTGCCACCCACGTAGCTCACCGCACCTAGTGGCGCCGGAAGGAGGTGCACCGATGCGCCATGCGGCATGCGCCCGCGGGAGCGGGGTGTCAACAGCCCCCAAGAACACAGTACTGATGATAAAAGGAGAACGACATCCACAGCACATTCTGGGGCCACTTGAGTCTTTCATGACCCAGATCAAGCTTTGGACTCGGACAGCCTGAAACTCCTCTCTCTGTCTCGCAAGCGGATTCCCAAGCGGAATCTCCAGCTAAGGATGCCACTCCCACCCACCACCTCGGAGTGTCACTGAGCCGACTCATTGATTTCAAGCCCAGAGTCTCTGCTGCAGATCATGGAAGATCTAGCAGCTCTACGATAGCCAGTCAACCGCAAGTCATCCTTTTTATCCCTACACAGTACGTTCTGAGATCTCGTTGGCCACCTGTCGTCATCCAAAACCTCCGAGCCGGAGCTGAGACGGAGGACTTCAGCTCAGTCCATGGCTGCCAACCGTCGCTTATCTCGGTGCAGGGGGCCGCCAGAGAGGCCAAAGGGGCAACTCTCGCGCCTCGGGGAGTGTCGACTCACCCCGGTGTGCTGAAAATGGACCAAAGCAAGCGGCCCCACATGGCGCGGTAGTTGAGTGGAACACGGCGAGAGAGCAGGCCGCATGTGAGGTGGTTCACTCAGTGTTTTTGCCACTGGATGGTGTGGAGATGTGTGGAGGCTCATCTGTCTCAAAACCTTCAGTGAAGCCTCGTACTTGGGAAGGGTCAGAATAGAAACTGGAGGAACAATGTGAATGGCCTAAAGGGCCTAAAGGCCTAAGGCCGGCTCGATGGTTGCATCACGTAGAAGTCGTAATGCGGCAGGGCGTCCCAAATCAAGAACCTTGGACCATTTCAAGCTAGGAAAAGCGGAAAAGCGCTTTGCAGTGAAATCTTCTCATGTTAAATCATCCTTGCATTGCATATTATCATGGCTGCCGCAGCAAAATAGCATGCGGCGTCCAATGCAAGCAATGCTGTGATGTTGCAGCACAGCACACTGAAGTTCATTTCACACACTTCACTTGACATTGTAGCATGCAGAATTGTGGTGACCCTTACACAGTGCCAACGCTGAGAAGCCACTGATAGTAGAAGTGTGGGCATAGGAGTGTTCACACACGACAGTTACAAGCGAAGCATTGCAGTCTTGCCCAAAACACTTGCCAACAAGTGTGCACCAATCTACCCCCTTCACCCGCAAAAGTGCTCAGGTTCATCATCTTAACGGTACTTTATTGAAGTCCTTCTGTTCATGACTTGGCTTGCTACTGGTTCATCTTTTGCATGGTGGATAGCTGTGCAGTCTACTTCGTCCACCTAAAATGTGCGAAAAGTAAAATGAAACATTTTGGCATTCAGATGCATCGTCAGGTGTCTAGTCTATCTAACTACGGTTCCTTGTCTGTTTATGTTTTCGAGGTTCACTTTCTCCTCTGCAGTTCTGCAAGAAGACATCAGCGTCCATTCCAGTATCTGAGCTTCTGGGCAACTGAAGGCAAGCATGTGGACTTGATATGTACGCCGTGTTGTCTTATTTGTATAAGCATACGTTCCGGCTCAGAAAGCATTGCATGGAAAAAAGGATTGAAAACCCCAAAAGCCCCGCACAGATCAATCGATCGGGAGACCCGACCCAAAGTTGCAGGTGCTCTCCAAGCCCTTCTCTCTGAAATGAGCATAGTCCTTGCCAAGCAAACAACAAAATCATATGAAAAGAGGCGGCCAATGAGTTTTGGGTGTTTGAACTGCTTGCGTGGCCCAAACATGGGTGGCGATGGTCACCACGTGGTTTTGAACTGCTTGGTCTGAAAAATGAAACATGAAGTAACTGGAGTGCTGGATTTTGTGCGGAATTTCCGGCGGCGCTGGGTTTTTTTCGAGCATCTTGAAGGCAAGGCCGAGAGAAGATGAAGCGGAAGCGGTTGGATGCGTATGATTGGTTCAATTGAAGCGTCATCAGCTGGTCAAAAATGACTGTTGGTTGACTGTTCAACTTTACCCATCTTGAACCATCCATCCTGTGGGTTGAGGAAAACACGCAAGAGGCTGGTTCGACAGGAACCACGGAAGTGCATTTCAGCTCCTCTTCAGTCACTTGCATCGCATAGCTGTAGCCTGGGTATCCAATTCTCAGTCATGGCGCTCGCGTGTGTAGCGAAGGCTCGGTGTGAGCGAGTGACCCATCAGACGGCATAAAGATGTTTTCTTGGGTCAAAGAGGTGCAAAAACCCTGCCAACATCTGCCAGTTGGTTGCTCAAACCTGGCACAACTTGGGTCAACATCGGATGAACGCTCAGTAAAAAGGACAAACTATGGAGTGACTCTCGGAGTGACCCAACGATATCACGCGATATACAAGAAAAACGTGTTCGTTGACTCAACGATATCTCCAGATCTCTTCGCACCTGGGATCCTGGCAGCCACCAATACTGCTCAAGGCAAAGGACGTGGCACCCTGACGAAAAAAACCACGCTGTCGACAAAGACGCGAAGGCGCGGGTGACAACGTTCGAGACGCCCATCAAGCCCGTAGCGATGCCATTCAGCCTTCTCAACTCATCTAGAGACACTTGACAGTTCACACCAAGAGAATTCTGAAGATCTGAGTGCCCCACCAGACTGCGTGCATGCGCAGCACAATCCATGGCATCCAACGCGGCATCTGTCAAGAGGCGGGGATTCCTCAGCGAATTTTGGCCGACGACGGACCGGAGCAGGTGTCCCATGGGTTTGCTCCGCTTCACCTTCCGAAGACATCACAGTGAAGTATATTATGAAGTACTGTTTGTGGGGAAGAGATCGTTTCTTTGTCAGAAATTTGGCACTTTGATGTGAAGCTTGGTGTACAGATGTGTGCAGTGTAAAGCCATGTAAAGCCCGGCATATGTGAACCTTGGGTTGGGGCATCCCGATCTTTTCTGAGGCGGACTGGCATCTGGTAGACTTCCCCAGCCGCTGCCTTGAAAGAACTGCCTTTTTCTCTTTGCCCCTTGCTTGGACGACTGCAAAGATGGACTCAGACATCTGGACTAACCCGGCGTCAGGAACCGACCTCCCGCACGCCGTTGCTCGGTGCGTCGCCACCCGTTGTGCAGATACGCCCCGCGGGTCCCGGTCCGGCAAGCGGACAGGCCATGGCCAAGGGATCCCGCACACCGAACGGCCGAGGAATGGCTCCCGCTTCGGATCGATGGCGGGTCGATGGCCGAGGTCGGCGCGGTGCCCCGCACAGTCAGCAGAGTGGCCCAGTCAGTGGTGGTCGCTGCACCTTCGAACGTTGCAAGGTGCCTTGCGGTCTCAAGCTTTGGCAAAGTGGTCTTGCTCGGCATCGCTTTCAGGCTCCGCCGTGGGGGTTTGCTTGCCCAGCGCGTTGGACAAGGAGATCGCCTCTCTGGACGGACTATGCTGCAATTCTGCATCTGAGGTTTGTATCCAGTAGATCCACCCGGAGACCAGCACCCCTAGCGCGAAAATGAGATATGACTGATGGCCTCCGAGAGAATCAAAGAGCACACCGCCACCAAGTAGACCAATGATAGGACCTACACCATGGAAACATGCTGTCAGGAGTCCTTGTGCAGATGCTTCCAAGCCTTCCCCCGAAACCTCAGGGCGCTTCACGAAATCGATGGCCGCAGTCCATGCGAGTGCAAAGGTCACGCCATGCAAAGGCTCAACGAGCAAAACCATCCAGGCGGCCGACATCTGCGAATAGAAGAAGGCGCGTACGACCCAGGCGGCTTGCGCAGCTATCACCAGTCTTCTGGTACCAAATCGCTCCAATAGAAACTGCGCGTTGGCAAAGATTGGCAGCTCAAAAATCACGGTTGCTACCACCGAGAGGCCGCACAACAGCGTTGATGCTTTCATCTCCTGCAGAAGCAGAAACAGCATCCCTTCGACCATGGCAAATCCCGCACCAAGCACCGTAATGTTGCCAAAGAAAGCCACATTTCTCCTCAAAATGCCGAAGATGGACTGCAGGCTAACATCACCCTCAGCTTCGCCACATGCTTCAGGCATACCCCAGGTAGCCCCAAAGAGCCCAATAGCAGAGATCACAAAGGACACAAACATCACGCCGAAGCCAAAACGGTCGAACAAGAGGCCCAAAGGAAGGTGTGCCATACCCCAACCAACGGCACCATAAATTCGAGCATTGCCCCACCTGAGGGCTGAGGTCAAATCAATGCCCGGTGGCGTTGCAGCTTGAGTGTTCCCTCAAACTCTGTGCATTGCCGGCTCCCAACGTCGGCATTTTGGGGTGTTGGAGTTGGCGACTTCTTTTTCCAGACCACCAATCCATAGAGGAAGGTGATCGAAGAATGTTAACTTACGAATCAGGAAACCGATTGATTTGCCTGAGGGGAAAGACACAACAAACAGGAACAAACACCCACTTTGGTTGAGGACTCCCCATGCAATTCGCATTCTTCGCCCACCTTTGAGCATCCTGGTCACAAGCGGCCAGCGCCACAGCGTCCATCATGGAAGTGGACGGAGAGCCCAACAAGGAGAACATCCAGAGCGCCAAGCCACGTAAAATCAGACCTGGAAGAGGGTGCAGCTGGATGGCACAGCACATCCAGAGTTTGGAAACGAACCATGAAGAGTGAATGGAAGCCTGGCGTTGAACCGCCAAACTCATGCCGAAAACTACCAAACATGAAAACCATGATGATCTTCTTATTGATTTGCTGAGATCTTGTCCATATACAACTGTGCCATCGAACCCTAGGCTTTGGGAAATCGGTGTGAACTTCCGTGCCTTTGGAATCGTGGTGCACAGGAGCACTCAAAGCCAGAAATGGGATCGCACTCGCCACCAAGCAAGCAAGTTGAATACTCCTGGCCTTTTCACAGGGTCCAGGGTGGCCGGATTTTGCCTAAACCCATGAAGATCCACCCCTGGAAATCCGGAAGGTAATCCCGACAGGCAGCACGAAATCTGTGTTTCTACATAGGTCATCTATAAATGCAATTTTGCCTGAAAACCATTCAAACCCCGGAACGTCCGAACGAGTCTGGGGCCTTTTTCGTCTGATCTGCCAAGGCGTTCCACGGGGGCGTCGCGACCGTCTGGAGAAACCGTCGCACCGCGATCAGCAGGCCGATCTCGGACGGGCGGAAGCCGTCGGCTTCGAAGTACAGCGTCGCATAGCGCTCGTAGGTCGCCTCTCATGCGCTGACCCTCTGACCACCCCAGTGGGCGCGAGGGGTGGAGGTTCTCCCATCCCGAGCTTGCGATGGGGCGGTCGGTGGCTTGTTTTTTGGGGGGGGAGGACAAAGGCAGTGGTTCGCTGGGAACGCCGAACTTCGCAAAGAGAAGCTTATATGCTCAAAACAGCCCTCTTTGCACAAATACCAAGGAGTGCGTTTGACTGGGTTTTATCTTTTGTGGATTCGTGCCAAGAAAATAAAGAATGCTAGAAAGGACAGTTTGCAAAGAATGTGAAGCTTGCAAAGTAGTAAGCCTTCACCCTCCACTCGTCAATGGGTGACTTTCCCTGGCTAAGCTCTTCGACGCCCAGCATTGCTCATTGAAAGGCTCCTCCAACGTATGCGAACATATGCAAAACCCTTAGAAGTTTGTATGGAAACACTGAAGGATTTGTATCGCTTTTTTGCTTTGCTCTCAGCAAACCTTCAGGACCACTGGTTGATGCTTTCTGTACAGTACAGCCATGCGAGGATTCTTTGAGCCCCCACGGATGATGCAACTCCAAAGATGTGAACGATGTCCTCAGATGTCTTCAGTCCGGTCCAAGGGCTCCCGTTTCAACCGTTTCGGGCTCCCCCCCCAACCCCGGTTTCCACCGAGACACTGGGACCGATCTGACCGGTCCCTTCCAACCCATGTGGACCGAAAAACCACTCGACTCAGGTGGACCGCGCCGATCGGCATCTTTTTCACCCACCAGGCGTGATCGGCGCCCCGCGCGCCCGACCGGAAGCGGGCGGCCTTGGCTCGGCTGGACCCCACGTCGGGGGGAGGCGTCGCGTCGTCTTCGGGCGTGAATCCATGCACCGGCACCGGGTGTGTGTCCTTTTTGGGGGGGATGTGTCGGATCCGAGTCTTCATGGAGCCAAGCGACAGAAAGGTGTTCCAGATTCCCCACAACATCAAATTCTTGCTTTCCACTTTGACCACTGTTCCAATGATTGCAAGCAAATTCCATTGTATCTCCAACACCTTAACATGCAGCTTCTGGGTCTGGAGTTGATGCGGGTCTGACTTGCCCATGCGGGACCCTGCAATATATTGCAATATGACCCTACTCCCCTGCTCACCAAAAATGATTGGTTCGGGGTTTTTCTAGGGCGATAAATCCCAACCATTCCAAAACACTAGATTCACTTGGAATTATCGCCCTAGATTGGGAATTATCGCCCCGCGATAATTCATTATCCCCTCGGGTTCTCAAGTCATTTCTTCCACGAATTTCAGCTCCGTTGCGGCTCTCGCTTGGTCTTCCACTTCAGAAACTGGACCACTCCGTCGATGCCTGGCAGTGCTGAACTCCGCTCAGTTCGATGGGAAGGAAGGACACAGTGATGGGCATCCGCTGCCCAGGGACTTTGCAGCAAAGTGACACTCCGGTCGCCGGACCAATGCCCAGCACTCCGACTCCGGTCGCAGCGTTCAATTCGTACATCAGCCGTGCGAAGTGCAGCTGGGGTTCACCGTTGCCGTTGGGGGTCACCCCCGAAGGAACCCATACAATTGCCTCTCATCCGGTTTTGACCCCATCGACCTGTCGATCTACGAGTCGAAACGAAGTCGGACGGTCCCGTCGGTCGTCCCGTCGGTCCCGTCGGCCAATGCCTCCGAGATGCCTCCTCTTTCCAAAAAAGGCATTTCTACAACAGGGGAGACAGGGGGGGCTGTTGACCATTGATGGCTTTTCCATGCGTTTCCATGCAGATTCTGGGCAGGGAAATGGTGGCTCGGTTAGGTTCTTTAGACGGTGCAGTCAACTTGATGCACCTTGTACTGCTGATCGTGCAAAGGTGTCAAAGTTCCGGGCCTCCATGAGACATCGCAGGCGGTGTTTGAAGCTCACAGATTGAAATGCACTCAAGAAACTAAAGCAGCCTGTGAAAAAGAATAAAATCATTGGGTTGGGTTGTTAAGGTTGGTGGTGGCTCGCATACCTACTAGTAGCGCCCTAACAGTTTTTTCTGGAGAAGCCATCGGTCGCAGCTCCCAAACCTCCAACTTCGCTGCAGCGATACCCTAAAATCCCAAAGCACTGCACACGAAGCTAGGCTATACTAGGCTATACACCAAAACAAGCTGGACCAGTTCGATTAGCTCGCTCACCCATGAAACGCTGCTTCTCCAGTCTATCTTCATCCCATGGCCTCCGGATCCCTGGGGTCATTGAAGCCCACTGTGACGGGGCGTGAGCCCTGGAAGGTGAAGTCCGGATGCATCCACGCCATGATGGGCTCCTGTCGCCCCGCACCGGCTCAGTGGGGCGAACCAACCCCCAGCCGCTGCAGAGGTCGGCGGTTTGGGGGCATGTCTGGAGAATTGAAGCCCCATGCAGCCCCATTGGTCCGTCCAGATCCAAGATTCAAGTAGAACAAGACAACTGACAACTGTCTGTTTGTAAGGGAAGGTTCGTCTTCCAGGGGGGCAGTTGTCCATCCACTTTCATGACTGCAAAGAGAGTGAGATCTGGTGAGATCGACGTTCAAGGAACCCTTCAAGGGGTCAGTTTACCCAACCGATGTTTACCCGGCATGTTCCACAAATGTATCAAAACAGTTTGCCAGCAGTGCGTCCATGGAGCTTGAGTTAAACTGACCCACAGATGTGGTTGGTCGGAGTGGGAGGAGGCAAGTGTAATGGACAAGCTCTAGTATCTGTGATTTTCTTTGTAGAGTAATCCCACATGTGTATGGCTCAACCCCGCCCCAATAATCCCTTGCCAATACACAATGACCTTGCTGCAAACCAGCGGCATATGTCTGGAAAAGATTGCACTTGAATGTCTACGAAGGAATAGATGCCAAGTACGAACACGGCATGCAGACCAAACACGGCTCGGGTGACACAAATTGGCGCACGAAAACTGCTGAAACCTTTGAAAAGCCTTCACGCTCTCTGCTTGAAGTTCTTGACATGGTAAATGATACTTCTCGTAAAACCTGTGAGAACCTAAATCTAAAGCCTACTTGGCTTTTGGTTGAAAAACCTGGGACGCAGAACGGGAATAATCTACCATGGGTTTGGCCACTTCTCCAAAATCTGATACAGCAATTATGTTGGTCTTTGAACATCAATGGTATCCATAGTTCATGGCAGAGTTCGGCCACTGCCATGTTGTTTAAGCCTCTTAGATCACCATTCGGCCATCCACAGTTCTCGCGCAGCTCTCTCCGTGTGGCCATACTTCCAGAACTGGCGGTAGAGGCCAACTGGTCCATGGTCATACTGATGGTACATCCGCGCTTTCTCACAGTACCTGGCACAAAAACATCACACACACCGACACACATCTTTGGAACTGTTTCTGAGGAGAGTTGCTTCTAGATCGTTTGCATGGTCCATCGACTTCTTCCCTTTCCACAGCCCAAACCGGATGCAGCTCTGGGGGTCCGGTGACCACCATCCAGCTTTTGAGGCTCGTACCTTGGCCTCGTAACTTGGCTCACCAACTGGCCCGAACCGCCGACTGGCCCGAACCGCCTGGCCCCAGGCCCAACCACCACCAACTCATCCGACTGGACAGGTCGACCGCAGACGGGAACGGGAACCGTATGGAGGTCGACCTCTCTGGTTTGAGGTTCCAGTTTCAGAGGTCAATGTAGGTGTAAAAAAAGGTTCCAGTCCCATCGAGCGTCTCATTCTCGTGTCTCATTAACGGTATATAACGGTATATAACGGTATATCACCCATGAAGTTGATGGACAAGTTGATTGCCTTTGTTACTCCAACCGCCGAAAGACCGGACCATGCAGCCCATGTCTTCCCGTTCCTCAGGGCCATGTTCCTTCGTCTTCCATCGCCCTGCTGTGAATGAAAAAGAACGAAGGAAAAAGAACGAACCGATCCCGAATCCTGCGGCTGTTGTATATACAATGGCAAGGAAAACATGATCCAAAGTAAAGAGACGAAAAAGAGAACGATGACCTGCCAATGGCTAATCCTAAGGCCTGGCTTGTACAAAGGGTTCTGACTTTTTTAGAAGCTCTCATCATCTCTCATCCAGTCTGACACCATTTGGAGAGGAGAAAGCAAGGAAAAAAGTATGTTCTTTTTGCGTGGTTGTTTGTCAGTTTTGTCAGGACAGCATGCTCTTTGGATTCTTAGTGGATGTTGTTTCGTGCGTTTTTGTGTCCCATCAATCTCTTCTCTCTCCCAATGTCTTCCGCCCAACATCTTCTTCACCTCGTCATGACGTTCTTCTCCACACGGAGACGCCAGCAGAACTCAATGTCCTCGAATCCAGGACCTCGACGTATCGTGGAGAGACGTGGTCCGATGACATGCGATGACCGTCTCGCCACCGGCAATGGGCGGACCGTTTGGGTGGTCCGGTTGTCTTCCAAAGTGTCAGTGTCTTGTCCCTTTTGCAGTGCGGTACCCCAAAATGGTCAGTGGGATTTGCACAATCATCCAGTGGCAGGGAAAAAAACATCTTATGGTGATTGGTGTCGCCTTATTAAGGCCAGCAGGACACCTAAAAGTGGCACAGGAAATCCTCGACAAACGGTAATTGCCCGCAACTGTGAGCCAAACATCGCACTTAGCAAGCCTAGAAACAATTTGCAATTAGATCAGATCCTGCAATAGACAGAATGACACTGTCTGGGCTGACAGACATGTTTCAATGACAACCTCATCACTCCACTGCCTCACGAGCCCAAGCCGAAAAAAACACTGGCTGAGCGCTGACGGCCTCGGGTCTTTCAAAGCCCAGAGGCGGGAGAAAATGGGATCAAATTCTTCCTTAGAGCACGGCCCAGGTTGGCCAGAGTCTCTTTTCGCGGCCCAGGTTGGCCGCGGGGGTTTTGGCCCGGGCCCTTTGGGCCCGCGACGGACAAGACCTGACGATTTCCTCAATAAAAGAAAACATGAATGTCATCATCACGAATCAAAACATATGAACTGACAACATGAATGTCATGTGAATGTCATGAATCAAAACGACTGGTGCACAATGCTCTCACCCACTGCGGGGTTCATCTTCAGCCGGCAAACATCTGCTTGAAAAGGTTCCAGCATCTTAGTGAATCAAACAATTGACAAGCTGAATGCGCTGCTGAATGCGCTGAAGCAGCAGCTAAGGCTCCATGTCGATGGAATTGAGGTTCACACTAAAATTGCAGGTGCCTGGGATGGAGCATCCGTCGTCATGGCACATGATCTGCGCCAGGGATTTCATGGTCTGGGGTAGCATGAGCGGAACGAGTCTGATCAGGACCTCTTCTGAAGCCTCCACAAGCTGGGACCAGGGAAGTTGTAAGAATGAGGACACAAGACTGATCAAGAGACTGATCAAGACTTCACCTGACGTCAGTCCCTCATGCTCGCTCCGCATGCGTTTCCACCGCCTCCACCGGAGACCTAGGACCACTGTCCTCTCCACCGGCACACAGACCGTCCCTGAGCTTCCCGGACATCCGTAGAGTAGCACGTCCTTGGGATCATCCCACGACCAGCGGCCGTTCAAGTTTCCAAAGTGGTCGTGGAACTTCCCCGTGGCACCTCGGAGTGCGTCGCCGAGTTCGCGGTGAGACCGGTCTCCGCGAGAAGAAGGAGGTTTTTGGGCGAAGCATGGAAGTGTACAGCCCATGGCATGTGAATGTTGGTACAAAACATGATCCCAAAGGGATCATCTTCCAACATGTGCCATGGACACCATATTATGACACCATGGATGTGTCATCCATTTGCGTGTTTGGAGGGTAGCCCACACACCCCAAAACCGAACCAGCCGGACCAGCCGTCCCCCTGGGCATCCACGGCTTTGATCCACCGAGAGCGTGGGTCCCGAGAAGATGCCCGGCCTGGTCCGGGGCGGACCGATCGGGTGGAGAGACCAAGGAGACCAGACCGATGTGGGGACCCCAAACGACCAAAACGTCAGACCTGACCGGACCGATGTTGGGATCAAGACCGATGTGGGGATTCAACGAATGATGTTTGACCAAGCTTGGGACCCCAAACACGAATTGTTTTGAAGCACCGAGTGATGCATGACATGGAAGTGGAGAACGGCATCGGGTGGAAGACCATGAAATCCTCTACAAAGGGGGGTCTGCTCAGCTTCCATGATTGTCTGAGGGAGGGTACATCTCATCAATTCAAGCCAAGCTGGTTCTTTGATCCCATGAAAGTCATCTGGAGGGCACTGCTTGGCCATCGGGTTGGCTACTGGTGGTCGTTCTATCAATGCAAGCCATCTGCTTGTGCGGCGGATATATTTTATTATGTTTTGAGTGCCGCAATAGGATGCAACATAGAGTGGTGGACGAGGTGATCCCAAAGGCTTTTGTGAAAAGCCTTCTCTGAGTGAAGCTTTGATGTCAAACAAACAAAATAACCCCCCTCTTGTAGAGTCTACATCCTGATGGGATTGTCCAACTCTGTGTTTTCTTCTTCTTCGGAATGGATTTCGCACCACGTTCAACTGGACACTCCAGATCTGCTTGACGTCCTCTGACCGCTTTCCCGCCCATTCGACTTCGACCCACGCCTTTCTCTTTGTGCCTCAACCATCTGCTCGACCCACTCTCTGTCCGGTGCAGCGTCACTGTCAGTGAGGCAAGCCACGACATCACAGCCTACGTGGCGGCAAGCCGCTGTCGAGGGTGTTCATTCTACAGCTCTCAAATGAATTACAGAATTATGGGGGGTTAATATGGCTCAAGACCTCAAACCATGTTTCATCAGGAATCTCAACTTCTTCACCACAAGTTACTCGTTCTCCACTGCCCCTCACCGTCGTCCTTTCAACGGTCCTCATGCCTCGCGCCCACTGGCGCAGCAGCCGCAAGCCCACGCTGCGTGCACCGGCCGGGCCCACGTTGCGATGGAGCCGTACCTGAGAGACGTGGAGGTAAAGACGGCACCCATGGCGAGGGGGCCATGGGGGAAAGGGTCTCTTGTTGGCGGGGGCCAGAGTGGAGATGATGGTTGGGGGATCTTCTTACTCTGGTCGTTCCTGGAGTTTATGACCCAGTAAGTTGCCAGGAAGGTTCTTTTCCGTGAGTGGATTCTCTATAAAAATAAATCAGTGCGAGCGACTGAGAAAAGAAGTTCATTGAATCAAAAGTTGAGTCTGACGAAAAGCGATCTCAACTTTTGGAGGAGCTACCTAGGAAGCTGTCTGAATCCGAGTGCCATCACAGCACCCTTGGAATCCAAGGGGCCAGTGCTAGTCGGTCATCCGGCCATTCTCGAGTTGCAGCTTCTAGCTCTTCGGGCGAAGCATCATCCACCTAGGCTGCAGCCATAGGCTGCCAACACACCAAGGAAGCAGCAGCCCCAGCTACTTCTGGTAGGCAGCCCGACCAGCACCAGCTACTCTGTGGGCATGGAGATATGTGATGTTATGTGATGTTGGTTGTGACTCCGTCTTTTCGGCTCGCCATGCATGACATGTACACTGTGCCTTGCTTTGGATCCACACATCAATGACTCAATCCCCAGGCTAAAAGCATCCAATCGCATGCCAGAGATGTCGGAAATCACTCGAAAACATCCATGGACTCCCATAGACATCTGTGGCCCGCCATGGACAGCCATGAACCCCAAACACTTTCCGGTCGAAGCATCGGCCACTGGGTCTCCGGACCAGCAACACCACATCAGGCACGCGCGTCTGCTTCGACAAAGCAGTCAGCGTCGCGCGGAGCTCTTTGACATCCTGCAGAAGGGGTCTGAAAGTCTGACGACGGAGAGACCTGGGCTCCTGGCACATGCTCCGTTTCGCCGCCCCCTCCGTTTCGGGAACCGGTGGGGTGGGTGGATTTGGGGGGTTAGTCCCCACCCCACCCGAAGCTGAGATCGTTCCAAAGAAACCAAGCCCTGCCTTCAAAAGCATTCAAAAAGATATCCCTGCCCTTCCAACGTCGAAGTTTTACTTCAACATGGGGAAATGTCGATGTATATAACTTCTACATTGAAGGCCAGGGATATGGCTTTGAGGAAACGCAAATGTCAAGATGGACCAAGATGGAAGAGCGACGAACATCATTAGTCTGAATTCATGTACCATCTGGGGTAGTTGTGACCCGAAACATTCCAGATCATCATAGCTTTAGCATGCTCTAGAGCTGAACGTGTGCAGGTAGACTCGCCCCCTGAAGATCAAGGTGATCACTAGATGATCTCGTCACGAAGCTGGAGTAGCCCAAGCAGACGATCCGCTTCGGGAGAAGATGGCCATGTGGCAGGCCGCCCAACCGAACAAACAGGCTCCCCCAACCGCAAGGCAGCCTGCTGTGTGCGTGTGTAGACCGGCAGAACCACTGCTGCAGCATGGCTTCCTGCATGCATCAGATTGTGAACCCTTTATGCTGGAAACATATGTACTGTATAACTGTAACTGTATAACATTATATAACCTTGGATCACTTCAGCAGAAGTTGATCATTTGTGACGAAAACCCACTCCCATGACCGGTTGTACTGCTCGTTGCTGAGAATAATTTGTCTACATGGCAGTTTCAGCAGCCTTTTAGGATTGAACTTGAATCACCATGGGCAACTCTCGCATGCCGCATCAGCAGGTGTCAGCAACATCACTTGTTTGATCTGGAGATGTTCTTGGAATCTCGACAATGCTCATCTGGTCATGGCCGCTTCTTCTTGACCTGTGAAGTGTTTGTTCCTTGGCAAACAAAAAACAAAACGGACCATCCATCCCAAAAAACCGTGCCCAGCGCTTTGCCCACGCTGCTCGGCTACGCACGCAGGTCGCTGCCTGGTGCCTCTCGCAACTTCTCTTGAACGTTCGGGAACTTCTCGTAGTTCACCTGGCCCCCGCTTCGGGTCACCGGTCACCTCGAGCAAATCGACGGACCGCTCGAATCGGAGCAGTGGACTTTCCGGCTCTGGGCTCGGTCTCCAAGGGCAAAGCTTGGCCAAAGGGCCGTGCTTGGGCACCAACACACCTTCGCCCCATCTGTCATCTGGTCTTCCTTTTTTTTTACCACACACCGCCTCACACCGCCGGCCCTCAGCCCCTCGGCCCCGCACCTCCGAGGCCAGGTCCACCACCGCCTGTGCGATTCGCCGTCGCCGTAGTACGGAACTGCGTGCGCCGCGGCTCATCCCTTCGGTCCCCCGGGATCGAACGGATCGGTCCCAAACCGCTTCGGGATCGGGTGACCTGATCCACCCGGCGTTCCGCGTTCCAGAAGCGGTTTTGGGGACCCGCGGACCGGGCGGTTCGCCGAGACGAGGCGGCGGCAGAAGAGTGTCTCCATTGAAGGTGTCCAGTTGCTCGTCCGTTCACGAAAAGAATCAGCTGAGCAGATGTTCGTCGGTTCGTCCTGATTCATCCTTCGTGCAGGAAAAGAAAGAAAAAACGCTTCTGCCCCCCATGTGCGGAACAATATGTCGATGTCACTGTATAGACATCAGTCCGATGTTCAGACAAAAGCCACCAGCTGGGCTTCTGAAGCGAGACACCAGGGCTTCTTCCCGTCGCTTCATCAAGGGCTTCAAGCCACTCTTCCGGGCAAAGGCCGCACGGCCACGGTAGCCTCCGATGGTGCCCACCTGGCTGAGGACCCATGGCCGGCCATGGACCGTGGCATCCGAAAAACTCTCAGAAGATGCAGCGAAGACGAACACCTACTTGAAGTAAATAGTGATGAGAGGTGAATCACCAGCAACGTGTTGTTTGGGGGTCGGTTCCAGGTGGTTACATGGTGGTACAGGATGTCCTGCATGAGTCACCTTGACTTGGAGCCCGATGTCATTCAATTTCTGGACGTTCCATGCGTTTGAAGAAACTCTTTGGGTGGTCGCTACAGTTTGGATATGATATATCCCGTTCCGTGTAACAGTGGGGTTCGTAAAATCATTTCTCCTGGAATAATGGTTTACCGACTCTTACAGGTAATAGGACACCCCCAAGCTACAGCTAATACGTAATTGGAACTTCTCCCTCTGCCTTGGCAGCCAAGGCACCACCTTGAAAAAAAATGAAGATCAGCTTCATCTTCAGAGACTGTGGGACCTGCCAATGACGGCCACAACGAAGCCTCTGCGTACATCTGTCGACCAAATGGAAAAAGAAAGGACTGTTACGTAAGTGGGTGGAATAGAAGACCAGAAGTGAGTGGATAATGGGCACCTAATCACCGCCACTTTGGAACTGGAAGGTTTTTCTGCGAACTACGCGGTGGAGTTCTTTCGCCCTACTAGTAGCGCCAAAGCCTCATACAAAACCAGAGTGGCCCACTGCTCCTTCCCCCTGCTCTTGGTTTCGACCACCCGTCATCTTAGTATGGGATGCAGGTCCAAACCTCACCCCAGACTCAGAAACAAAGAAGGAACCACCATGGGATCGCCTCAGGGACCTCAAATAAGAATTTGAAAAAAAGAAGGTGTGGGCCAATCTACCAACACAGCACAGGTTGGTGTCGACCCAGCAAAGCGACTCTATGGTCTTTGGTCGACTCCCATGACAGCGCCACGTGCCGAGCAAGTCGAACAACCCGCCTTGTCCCAGTGGTTGGGATTGGCCCAGAAGGCAGCACCCTGACGGCGTTTTGAAGGCACTCTGTCGAGGAGCCAAAAAAAGGAGGCTCCAGGCTCCAGCTCCCAGTGAGACCGTTTCAGAATGGGATCTGCCATGTCCCGTCCGGACTTCCAATGTCCCGTCCTGGACCTCAGTCCCTTGTGTCGGACAGTGTTCCTGCCAAAACCGACAAGTGCTTTGAGCATCTTCTGGAACCATCTCAGAGCCCCGTTCATTTCATACCCGACACATCCGAGTTTCCAGGTCATCTACCCTTTGGGAAGGAGGAAATAAAAACGGAAAAAAAAGACATCAAGAAAAACCGCCCCGTGTGGCCACTATCGGCCCTCCCAGCCTCTCCCCCGACACAGCGGCAGAACGCCCCGCCTTCAGGGTGTCTTTCCAGCTGGGCGCACGTGCGATGTCATCGCCCGAGTTCGCCAGCCTCTTGGAAACTATAGGGAGGAGAGCTGGAAGTACTGAAAGTGGGAGATGGCAAAGAAAACAAGTGGAAAGAACAAGAGAGAACCACACAAAGGAATGAGGTATGAATGTTGCAAAGATGGCCCTTCGTTTGAAAGTTAGAAGCTTGGAAGAAGAACCAAAGATATATGATATATGATTCATGTAAAGCCAGGACCAAGTGGCGCAGTGCACACCACTCTGCGACGGCCAGAAGGTGGCGCTGCCAGCCTGACGACCAAACATCTCACGATCCGGCAAAAAGATTGTCTTTTCTATGCCTTGTCGATGTGTCGATGTGTGATCTACACAAACTGGAATTGAAGGATCCTTAAATCAACAAAACACACATGTTTGATATATATATATATATACATATTCGAGCCGGCACTCTGGAGGCGGAAAAAGGGCAGGTTTTTTTGGTTGTGCTTTCCTTATCATTACAGTATATAGCCATTGTCTATTTGGCAGCTCCTGAACATTCCTGGCAATCTCCTTGCTCGTTCAAAGCTCCCCATTCGATCGCGTGGACCGCGGTGCGCGCGGGGACCACGCCGACTCCACGGGAGGCCCAACCTGGGTGGTGTCACCCAGGAGTTGCCGCGCAAAGCCAGCATTTGCGAAGAACACGGGCGAGGGAGTTCGCAGCCGATGTGGTCGAAGCGAAACTGAGGAAGGTTTTTCCAGTTCAATTGCTTCGGCGTGCTGGTTGTGTCGTCGAAGCAAAGATGGTCAACTGCTATAGCTGCTTTAGATGACAGCCAGGAGAGGCCAAACTGCCCAGGTTCGGGCAGTTGCCCTGAATAGACACAAACCTTACTGGGCTGCAGTATATCTCTCTTATTCCATGTGTCGCCTGCCCTGTGTGCTGTGTGCAGGTGCGTCAAACAAGCAGGTGCGGCACATATATAATTCAACCAAGGAAGTGTGTCAGTACTTTCGGCTGTCGTGCAAAGCTTTGTTCAGGCAGTGCTCTGTGCTTCAAACAAAAGCGTGTGATGCTTTCCAGGCCAACTTGGTCAAATCAGTGAGAGATCTCCTCTAAATCGGTCTTGAGCCAAGATGTCTTGAATCGGTCAGAGCATCTTCAGGTTGCAATGCGCTGATTGGATTTCTTGAGTGCCACTACAGTCCATGGATTTCAGTTCTGTTCATGAAGCAATTCCACTGGTATAGGACAAATAAGAAGACCTGCGAATGTTCCGCTAAACATTAAAGGTTCTTTCTGGCACACCCACAACATAGAGACTGCATGGATCGTTTTCTCAATAAATAAAAGTAAAGCGTGTGCTTACCCCTAGCAACCCTGGGATGCCCTGCTGACCACAGCTGCCATCTCGCTGCACCAACGTAAAGTCCTGGAATGAGGTGCTGGAATCCGATGGTGGAAATTGGGTGTGGTCTTAAGCAAGTGCAGCACCCAGAGGCGGACGCTTGGAATGTTGGGAACCGTTGCTATACTCGAAAGCTAGGCATCAAGCAAGCAGTAGCTGGGCTCGGATTGGGGAGGGGACACGAAGTCTTCTCGAAAGGCCGAAAACTTACATGGACCCGGGTCGAATGGCACGCCCTGAGTCCGACTGTTTCCCTCGAACGCTGCACTAGTGCTTTTCAGGGTTCATGATGGTCCATGGGATTGTGTTGAGAGGGGCAGTGCTCTCAGGGACATCGATTGATATTCATCCCCTATCATCCCCTCATGGCTCCGACTATGGTACTGTGAAGGAATGAGCGTTTGCAGTAGCTGGATGCGGTTTGCATGACATCTTCCAATGAATAAAGCTTTATGCTCAAGGGGCATCAGAAGAAACATTAAGAAACTGTACCTGAAAGATCTTGAAAGTATGATGAATGATGCTTCGCCCACTACCCTCGGCTCCTGCAAAGCCTAGAAAAACCCGCTTCCCTGCAACCTGCTTTCCCCCTCCGTGGCCCAGAAACTCCACGGCTCCGCTTGTTCACCGCGTCGTTCGTCGCGTTCGTCGCGTCCGCGCGGTTCGCCTGGTTTCCGATGCCCGAGGTGAAGCGCTCCACGAAGGCACAGTCGAAGAGGAAGAGGGCCATGAAGGCCATCACCTGGCGAGTTCGGCACTGGAGGGCTGTGGCACACGCACGCGCGCGGACGGGTAACCTCCTCATGCCGTCCCCTGTGCCGATGCTAAAAGGGGCGGTTAAGCCACTTGGAACCACTGACCCCACTGGACTGGTGGGGTTGATTTCGTGGCGGGTGGTTGGACGGGTGGAAGTTCGTTGAAGTCTCCACGAAAAGGCTGAGCAGGCTGAGCAAGGCATCTCCAGCCTTCAAGAGCCCCAGCATAGGCATGAAGAGAGCTGTAAGGACCTGGGCCAGGACGCGGCTCCAAACTCTCGCGACCGGATGGATGGGAACGACGGTGGTTGCGCATGGAGTGCGGGTGCGGGTGAGGTGGGAAAGCGGTGTCCACATAATATGTCCACTGTTAGATAACCAGCTACTGTAAGGGTCAAGACCGGTGAACCTTGAAGCTTGACCACCGGGCACTGGTGGACCGGGTGGCATGGAGTGGCACGGACTGCAAGCCTGCAAGCCCTCCTGACATGGTGACAGGGTCAGTTTCAAGCATCAGCCTCTCAATTGGAACTGGAGCTGTTTTCTCTTCCGGTGGCAATGCTCTACATCACTCTTCTCGCTCGAGCTCGTGAGAGATGATGTTGTGCTTCGGATAGATGTCCGCACTAGCTGCTCGAAAGGTCTTGGATTTGTTTTTTGCAGTAGAGTGATTGTCATAAAAAATAAACATGTCGCTGGAGAATTCCAGTTCCTTTCTCGTCCGGCTTGCTTGGAAGATTGAGCTGCAGCTTCTGCAAATCCTTATAAAGCCAATCAAATATCGTATTTTGATGACGGCCTTGTTGACTGGAGCTGCACTTGGTGGCGCTTGCCGGCGAAAACACTCCCTTTCAGTCAGTCAGCATCGAACGGTCGTCAGAAACTGTCAAGCAAGTCAAATACTTTTGAGCAGGGAACGGTTCCCTCTCGTCCGAACGCACACAAAAGATCATCAATCGAATCGCTCATGATCGGATGTGCATCCCTTCGGTGAGCCCCAACAGCACCAGAGTTCCTCGGATGTTCTCTGAGAGGTCTCTGCAAAACACAAAGGAGCAAACACTCTGCACAGCTGGCCGGGGCAAAGAAACCGGAGCTTGCCGAAGGAGTTGGGTCAAATCCTGTGAGAGGGCCTCATCTCTGGGGTTCAAAAAGAAAGCACCTCTGGCCTCCTGTAACTGCTGTCGGATCAGCCTGAAATCTCTGCCAGTGTTGAGCCAATGACTTTCGACAGCTCCCAACGCCTTCGGCAGCGTTTCTTCAGCGCTGAAGCTCAAGATCGTCGCGACGATGCCTGCCCGCCGACCCCGCAGGGCCGCATCCAGAAAGACGGCGGAGTCCAAAGGTGCCAAAGCATTGGCGCAAAGCAGAGCTGCTTCTGCATGGCCTACGGCCAGGGGGTCGTGACTCGTGTTCAGCATGAAAAAGGTGTGGTGGCACATTCCAGTCTTAACAAGTCTTCAGAGACCATAGAAAAACATCGGTCAGAAGAAAAAAATACATAAATTGAGAAAGCAGTTCTATTGACAGGTCCCACCTCTTTTGATCGCGGAGAGCAACATCGACTCCAAGGTGCCTTTAGCTCTCACCGCTCCGGAGCTATAGGCGGCCGCCGCACGCCGCGCCACGCGGCACTTCTCCGGATCGCCACGGCAGCCGTTGCAACGCCACGCCGCGGCCGCGGGCGGCGTCCCCGGAAGCGGCTTCGAGGCGCGGCATTGGGGACACGTGGCCTGAAGCGCGGTGCGGTCTTATTAACACGAAGCCCGAAAACGGCAGGGTCGAAGGCGGAAGTAGGAAATGTGAAGCTGCCGAGTTCATGTGAAGCTGCCGAGTTCTCTTCCAGCACCCAACTCGTTTCAGCGAAAAAAAGGCCCCGAGAACAACAGTCGGCCACTCTGCCTGAACCAGCTGCGGCCACTGTCGGACTTTCTGACCACGCACGTCCAGCTGCCTAGGCGCGCGACGGGCGCAGGCAGGACTGCGCAGCAGGACCGGGTCAATGGTGCAACTCATGGTGTTCTGTCCCCAAGCTGGGTGCTTGTTGTTTGGTTAGGTCCTACAGGAGCAGATTGTCCACACATGGCAAAGCCCCCGGTCTTTGCCCCAAACAGATTGATTTAGTTAAATATGATCGAATCCTGAAATTGAGCCCTGGACTTAATGTTGTTCTTGTAGAAATCAGCAATCAGTTCGGCCCTTTAAGGGACGTCCTCTGGGGTGGACGTCAAGGAATGTTCAAACAACATCAAACAACTTGTTGTTTCTGATGCTCAGCCACTCCAAAAAGCTCATATTGTTCTGCATTGAGCTTGTTGTCAGCAGCACGCTTGCCGAAAGACTTCCAGTGCCAAACCAAGGAGTCCGCCGGGGCTTGCTATGACAGAGCACGATTTCAGCAGTTGCCTTTAGACGACGCAAATCTGGATGTATCAAAACGATGACCTGACGAGGAAGAAATGATAACTCCAGACCTGAGTGTGCCTTGAAGCAACTCTTCAGCTGCTGAGCATTGGCAAACTTCAGCTGACCCAATCGGAGATCAAGAAGACTTGCGAGTTGACGCTTTCCTGCCTCCTCCGCCTCAAAGAAGGTGACGGTGTCAGGCTTCTTGTAGGGAGGTCTTAGCCAAGCTAGTGGAAAGTGTTGCATGAACATCAAGAAGGAGATGGCAACCTGCGGCAGATCAGGCACCTCTGCCCCATCCGCTTCATTGTAGCCGCGACTACCCATTGGCATGGCGATCGTTGGACACTTTGAGCCGAAGAGAGACTGGTCTGGTCTATGCATGTTTCTGACTCAGAATGTGTGGAAGCAAGACCACCAAAACAGAAGGAAGTGTCTTCCTGCAACCGGTCGTAACCAGCCCAGATCGGTTCAGTTTTGTGCCGGTCCGGGCGAAGAACGAAGGGAAAGTCCCAGAGTGCAGACTCGAGTGCTATCTTTAGAGTGTCTGGACGTGTGGAAACCGTTGGAAACCATCAAGCACTGAAGACCAGTCGTTTCTTCCAAGCCATTTTTGCAAGGAGACTTGATGAAACGGTATAGACTGCTCTGACTGCTCATTAATGAAACACAGCTGTAATGGAGCTTCCGAACCCACCTGTGGAGGGTGTACACCAGCTCATCTGATGAACCAAGGTGCTTCTCACAGTCAAATCTCCCAACCCCTCGAAGTTGTTGTTTTCGCTGCGTACCAGACCGTGGAAAATCCGATAAATCCGCAGATGCAACGAATCCGGCGAAAACACCCTGCTTTTGCCGGAGCAAACAAAAACATAAATCAGGTTCATATCAGATCGAGTTTCCCAGTTCCCCCATCGCATCAAGTGATATTCCAGTTTTTTCTGTGCTGGGATCCCTCGTCAACGTCCACGTTCCAAGAAATCTCTTAAAGAATTGCCTTCACCACTCCACCAATGATAGGGAATCACACCAATTGATGGCATCCACGCTCAAAGCATAGGTCTCCGGTCGGGTCTAGACTCTAGACGTGGTACCAGCACGCGATGGATCATTCGATCGTCACCCTTCGATCGATCCGTCACCTACATCAACGCTGTGACCTCGTCATCGAGCACGCTCCTGCGACCTGCTTCCTGCCTCCCAAGAAATGCTGATGAATCCAAACCCTCCCTCCCCACACATGGATTGCAGGCAAAACCTCTTCAGTCTTCGGGCTGAAGCAATGCTCATTCAACAAGCCTACAGCTCGACTCCTCGATCTCCACTCGGCTCGGTGTCCCCCACCCCCGACGAGCTGGTCGAGGACGGCGGCCGAATGGCTCGCCTGGTGCCGGACGGCGACCGGGGCAGGCGGCCAAGGTGCTTTGGCAAAGCCAAGCGAAACGGTGTTTTCCAGGAGTCACAAAGGGGTGCGATCCATGGAGGTTAGGGGTGCCCATGATCCACTCACTGGATGGGACTAAAAACCACCCCTTGGTGACTCCTGGTTCATGTGTTTTCTTTGACCATGGTGTTTCTATGTGTTTCTGACATGGCCAGCTTGGGGCGAAACACCATGGGTGTAATCAAGGACGGACTGTGGATTTGAGTCACTGCAAGTTTGGTCCACATAGGAGAGGCAACATCCCCTAAAATCACAGTCTCCGTACAGTACTGCTTTTGGATCAACTGTGACTGTGGATACGTACACATATAGATAAGCTAGTTTCATCTTGTTTCCGTACCCGGCAGTAACATGATAAGTGTGCGGACACCTGCCAAGTGCGTGGACACCTGAAATTGAGCTGAAAGAATGTTATGTGATTTTTAGCCACCCCAATTGCCTACCTCATGCTCCCTAGTGAATTCTCCCAAGGACCTTTTCGACGCAACAACATGCTGTCCAGCTGCCTAGCACCGCCAGCGGACACAGCAGTCAAGAGCATTCCATCAGGAAATGCCCGGCATAATGCAACACGTCTCCGCGCGTCTGTATATAGTCCGCTATGCTCCACTTAAAAATCAAACAGCTCTGGGTCCTCTCCTTCCCACAATTAATATGCCATGTCGCTGAACTGACAGCTGACCTGGTTCAGCAACATACAATACACACCCCCTCAAGTTTAATGAACTGTTTGCCTTGGCGCCCCATCAAGCGGAGTTGCGTGAAGCGCTAGAAAGTGAAACACATACTGTATATAGGGCCGCGAGATGCAGGCAAATCAAGCTCATCCACTCTGACTGTAGGCGCGGGAAAGTATCGAACTTTTGATGGCAAATATGGGATGTGGAACTTGTTAATATTATTGAGCATTCATAGAACGGTAAAGCAATGGAAATCTACAAATATTGTATAATTCTCTCCCACACCCAAATGATTATGATTGTAAATTTGAGAAGGCTCGTTCGCCGCGTTGCTCAGGTGTGTCTGCGCCTTACCGGGCAAACGGCAGTCTTCATCAAATTATTCTTAGATGTTTTTTAGATCTGTTGGTGGATTTTCCATGTCAATGAAGGCGTGCTCACAACAGTCAAAGTGCAATGATTTTTTTTGTTCCTTGCTAACTCATAAACATTGTTCATTCGTTGAGTACATGGACATGGAGGTTTCCTATGGCTGTGGCGTTTATCCTTCATGATAGGATAAAGGATGGTGCCACACTTCAAAGAAACCAAGCTCAAAGCACCTTCCCAAGCGACAGCGTTCGGTTCGCGACCGGCTACGCGACCAATGTCTTTCTTCCACCGTTCATCCAGCACGACCAACGGCGGGGTGCCGCTGCGCCGCTGTGCTGTCCACGCGAAACGACTCGGGGGGGAAGGTGTGATTCTGGGGGAGTCAGAGCTGGTTCGAACAATTGACAATGGTCTCATTTCCTGGGGCAAGCTGGGGCGCCGGGAGCCTTGCAAATCTCGACCTCGTTGGGCAAACTGGCACAACGAGAAGCCCATCATTGCCTGGCTGGAGAGCTTCCCACAACTGGACGAAAGAAAGGCGGCTCAGTTGGCCACAAAAACACATCCCAGGGGACGTCGACGTGGCGGCATCCCAGATGCTTCGAGGGCCAAACATGTGGAAAGTGGCACTGGACATCCAAAGGACTGCCTTCTGAAGCGAAAGGCCTTCTGAACATTTCTGAACCTGGTCTGAAGGTGTGCCACTTCCGACAAAAAATGCACGAGAGACCGAAGAGAATGAAGTCCCCGTCTCCAATCATGCGGAATTCACCAACCAGGCTTTTGATCTGTTGTCACGCAGCATCATCCACCTCTTTCAGAAGGTTCCAAGTGGATCCCGTCCGCGTCTGTTCCGCGTCGGTGTCCATTCCTTACGCGCCTTCGTGCTGGTCCTGTGAGCGGAGGACCTGCCACCTATGGGAAGCGCCAGGTGAAGCGCCAGGGACTTCGAAGTCCAGTTAGACTCTTATAATATATAGTTTAGTTGGCCACATGTCCCTCGAGAGACCACCTCTGAAGAGACATCCAATGGTATTCTCTGATATTGACGCTTGATTCATAGAAACTTCCCCCAGACATGGATTGTAAAACCTCTTCAGGCTTCGCGGGGGTGAAATATATAATCAAGATCGAGTCTACATTGCTACATGATTGTTCCCCACTGAAGGTTTCAGGAAGTTCCTGGACCTCGAGCGATTATATGAACGTTTTCGTGGGAGCTTGTCCAGTCTTAACTTCTTCCAGGCTCCGATTTTTCAAGTTCTTTGGGCTTCATCCGCGACCTGAACCGACCTGGACCAGTTCACCGCGTGCTCGCCGAAGCGTCGGTCCTCGCCCCCCCGCGTCCGATGGCACCTTGCGCTTGGGAGAGAACTCAGTACCTCGAGCAAAAGCGAACGCCGATTTGAGACTCCCGGGCGACACGTGGGGGGGGCCTCTCTAGGGCATCGCTACGAACGGAGCGTTCGGACGCTATTAGTAGCTCCTGGCCTTACTACTATAGGAACAAAAAGCTATTAGAGGTGGAGGCCATCGCTACTTGGTTGGAGGCCATCGCTACTAGGAAATGGTCTTTCGATTTTGGGGGGGCCACAAATCCACATCTCAAACGGCGAAACTCGTACCAACATACACCCCAAAATCCCTGGCCCTGGCCTGCTGTCGCTGTGGGAATGCTGGTGAGGATTGTTGGCAAATTTCGCCTCACATCAGCTCCAGCAAACGAACATGCACAAACATATGTCGATATGTAGACCCTTGATGAATCAAAAGTCCTACCAGAATGGTCTTACACTTCCACAAGGTCATCAGGTCCGGCCGCCCATGCGGCCTACGGCTCCTCTCCACCATCTCACGAGCCACCTGAGCCTGCCGAAGCTTGTGCGGAGAAATGGCAGGCTGCCACAGTACACCCCTCAGAAACTTAAAGTAACTTGTACATGGACAAGCTGGACAACCACCCTTCCGGTCTTGACCCATCCCATGTCAAACTTGCCGAGTGGAACTGAGGGAGTCTCCTCTTGGAGAACACGCCCCGAAGAGGCCACAAAACGACCAGACGCCGAGGCCTTCACCACTCTCCGCCGATCGAGCAAACCACGGCGACTTCGCGAGACGGTCGCGACGGTCGCCTCAATCAATAGCCCTTCCAGGATGAGGAACTGCGCGTTCCTGCCGCATCCGACGTGGCGACCCCAACCACTCTCGACCCGGGCGTTGTGGCGCGACCCGGTGGCGGGGTCTGACCGAGGCCAGGAGCCCTTCCACCTCCGCGCAGAGCGTGCTATTCTCGCGCACCTGTCGGTCGGCTCGATGGCCTTCAAATTGCGCCACCTGGGTTACGCATGCACATGCGGCAGGTGACGCGGCAGGTGACTCTCACTGAACAAGAGTTTACTGCTGACAGCAAAACAAAAGCTACTGTGGCCTGACAAGAACTCCTCCAACTGCCTAATTGCTCCAAAAACCAATGTGTTGGGGTCCCCTCATTCTGAGACCACGGTCTGACCGGGCCGGACCCCAGCGGGGGCCGGTGAAAATGGCACCACAAGAGACGACTCCACCAGAAACATCGATCTTGGCACCAACAGAAATCTGCAACGTCCCATAACACAAAAGCCCAAGCCAGAGGTCCAAGATGGTCCAAGGTACATATATTGCTTGAAGGTCCGGTATGAAACCGGCTTGAAATTGGCATCAAGCCTCAGACATTCTGCTGTTCTTCCAGGTCTTTTGAAAGCACACCAAACTCGAGGCGCGGACAAGATGGTGAGATTCGTGTGCGTTTTTTTGTGATGTGCGTTGTATGCACAAACCGCTACAGTATTGTGGACCGTCAAGCAAACAACATGTGGTCTGCGATGCCTGGGCTTATCCAAACAAAGGTCAAACAATTCTATAGTCTATAGTTTCACCAATGGCCTCTGCTTGTGATGCATAGGACCGCAACTGTGCCTCTCGAGATGGTTTCTCTTCCCCACCAAAAAGGGTTCGGTACACGAAGAATGAAGGTTTCCAAACGGTTTCCGCCGAGAGGCTGAGTGTGGAATTCACGGATGCTTTGCTCCTTGATCTGTTCGGAGAAATCCTGTCGAGTTCAAGGACAGGATTAGAAGCCACTCGGTGTACCCCCAGTATTGGCGGTTTACCTATGCAGCCCAGTCATCTACCTCCAGAACCTCAACTGCCCAAAGGATAGTTCTTACTACCGCCATGCAAATGATGATTTTTCACCCATACGAGAATGTATCATCTCACAATATCATATCAATGTATATAGACCTGCCGACCTGCCTGCCCCCCCCCGCAAAAATATCAATTGATAGCATTCAAAAGCCAAACTGTGCCTGCTGAGCCTGGACCTTCTCTTGATTCGTTTCAGACCCTTCAGCCTGGGACACGTTCGCATGGCTGCATTTCTGGTTCAGGCGCATGGTCACGAACTCATCCACCGAGAGCTTCCCGTGGCGGTCGTAGTTATACAGCTCAAAGAGCCTGATTGAGACACCAGGAAACCCGAATTCCAGCACCCTCCCGGGGGCTGTTTTGGGGACCGGCTGTTTCGCGGATGGGTTTCACCAAGAAACGCCGATCTTGGAGGGTGCGAGGTTCTTTTCGCATGTTTTCGCAGGGAAAAAGACAGACTGACATCGAAGGTTTGTAGATGTTTGTAGCGTCAATCGGACGGCGAGCGCACGCGCACGCGAACAGGCTGGCGCATCACATCTTCGTGCGAGCTGGGCGAGCTGCGCCCTCTAAAAGACTGAAGGTTTTTGGAAACACATGAAACACATGCAGTTCATCTCAGTGTCCACTGACAATCTTTGCAAAGATCAGGTTACCTCGCCTCGACTTGAGCTGATGGAAAAAGAAGGCGAAGGCTGTCCACCCCACACCCCCAAGCAGCCAACTTCTGACCAGTCCGATGTCAACACCAGGGACGTCCCAGTACAAGTGGTACACCGAAAAAAGACACCCACACCGTACCTGCGAGCTCGGCGTTCGTTTTGAGGGGGTTTTCTCCGCAAAGAGTCCCGTCTCGAGCGATCGGAGAAGTGGCTTCACCTGGTGCTTTTGTTGGAGTTGTTCGCTGGGAGGGGGACCCCCCCCCACCTGTGGACCATCTGGCTGTTCACTTCATCAAGCCCATCGCGATCCTCCTTCGCCTGACCGAAGACCCGAGTCGGTGCGGCAAAAAGCGAGTCGGTGGGTGAAGTGAAGAGTCCAGTCAGTCCAAGTCCTCTCAAAACCAACAAATCGACATCTGAAGCCGAAGCCCTTTTTTGGGGGACTGAAGGTCCTATCCAGTTGGGAATGTGCACCCCTCCAAAAGTCAATGACTGGGCGTTTGGACTTCAGATTGCCCTATCTTACGTATTCCAGGGTCCAGGATGGTTGTAGATCAGGGAATGCAGGACCAAACAAAATGCCTCCTTGGAATCCGGTACAGTATCATTTCACAGCAAAAGGCAGGAGGTACACCACCCACACCCAGAGGTGTATGTGGATGATGTGGATCGTTCATTGAAACAGCCTTGTCGTGCTGAATTCAAACAGCAACAGAGTAATCTTGCAGCTTGCAACAAATAGCACTTGTTGGGCGCTTTCCTTCCTATTTTGCTTTGGCCTGCCTGTGAAAGAAATGGAGTTTGCTCCGGGAACCCTTCATCTCGGACAGGCAACGTTCGGGATTCCCCCCAACAGTGGGTTCCCAAAACCCAGGGAGCCGATCTGGGGCCGAACGCACCACGTTGGGTCGAGTGGGCTGTTGTTTGTTCCATGCAACGTTCGTTGTACGGATAGAAACACCCGGGTGAAAACGACGGCAGAACCAAAAGAAACATGGAAAAGAAAAGACCACGTTTTCCGTGCCTGGAGAATCTGCTCGCAGTCGCAGAAGAGAATGTTGCCCATCGACGGAGGGCAGACGGAGCGCGGTGCGTGTGCGGAGCGCGGATGCGGGTGCGGCGAGCGCTGCGCGGGGCGAAGCCGAAACAGCTGGGGCCAAAGCGGGTGAGGAGCACTGCAGGTCGCCGCAGGTCGCGTCGGTTGGCGTTGGTTGTTCGAAGATCGTTGTCGCTTCAACGGCTCGATGTGTCCTTCCCTTCCCCACGGTTGCTCGATGTGTCGTGGGAACGCTGACCGGTGTGTTCTTCGGGTTTCCACGAGTTCCGTGGGTTCCTCAGGTGCTCAGCACATGCCCATGCGATCTTGAGGGGAGCAGCAAGCAGCCGACCGGTCGAGGGACAGACCCATGCGAATCCAACTGATCAAAGACTGCCCACCTAGGAAGATGTGAGTGAAATGCAGCACCAGCAATGCTATGTCAACAAACTCTGGGACACGGCCGCAAAAACATCTTCAGGATACTTCAGATTCGGTTGAGCCTACCTCGGAAGGCTGCGTATCGGTGGAAAGCCAGTTTGACATAGTTTGACCCCTGTGACAGGAAATCAAAAGAAATCAGTGCAGAACCGGTAGTTCATGGTCCTCTCACTCACCGATCAGCCTTCTGGCGCATCTCGTGAGGCTGACCAGCAGCCAAGTCAGCATGAGACCAAGGATGAAAATCAGAATGTGTGCCTCAAGGCCATGTGCTGTGGATTCTCAAAATCGACGAAAATCGAGAAAACTGAACATATCCCCACCACTGGGGTGCTGCTTCGTTGTTCTTCTCTCTAGGGCAGACTGGTCAGACTGGTCTGCCTTCAAACGATCGATTCCCGTCGTGGTCGGCCACAGCGATCCGGTGCCGTGGACACCACAAAGCAAAAGAAAACCCCCCCGAAACCCACTAAGTAAGCCAACCCTCTTAGAGGGTGGTGTTTTGTATAGGTCTAACCCGCAAAACATGATGGCCCACTAAGTTCGTCTTGCTCTGGCCATCATGTTTCGAGGTGCTTAGCGGTGCTGAGTGAAGCATGCTTTGCGGCCAACGCATGTTGCCATGCCTGCCTTAACTTTCTGACCCCGAAAAGGAACATCAATGCTGATCAAGAACGATGCGGAACATCTTCCCAAGCCTCTGCTTGGCTCTTTTTCCTCGTTTGTAAGGGGCTGAAGCTCATTCAGGGACCACACAGCACGTGCAACTCAGGCGCTGCCAGCGGAATCACCAGCCCTGCCGCAAAGTGAAGCACCACTGATAGGCCCAAGATGATCAGAATTTGGAGACCTGGGGGTCTAGGCGGTCTAGGCGTTTTTAGGCGCATCTCCTTCGCCCGGTTTTTTCCAAAAGGAGACACGACATCCCTGTCTTCTCTGAGCGGCATTGGCACATATTGGCACCAAGGAACAAGAAACCCAAGGCAGAAAGTTGCTCAACAATACACCTCAGCCTGGTGGTAATCTGTATTGACGAAAGTTATCACGAACTTCCGAACTTCCTTCTTCCAGCCAAGCTGCAAATCCCTTTCCGCCGACCAGCCTCGGCAGAAAAGCAGCCAAAACCGTTTCTTCTATATTCATGTCCACCAGTCCACCAGCTTCGTCCATCTTTGCAGCACTGGCTTCAAAGAACTCTCTAGGGAACTTCAACAATATAAGATATGTCAAAGCCATAGTTTATATAATCTGGTGAGCCTTGACTCACCGCAGGTCACCTTTATTCACCTTTATACTCACCCCACCCAGATCAGAACCCACCGCTCTTCCACTCCGCCGAGCGGCCACGCGGCGCATGGTACACCGGGCCCGGCGCGAGAGCGCCAAGAAGAGTGGCGAGAAGAGCGCCGAGTAGCAGAGGCCACCGGTGCCCATGAGCAGCACATGCTCCGCCAGGCTCAACTGGGACCGGGTGAGCGGAAAACACGGTGACCCGACGACGGCGCCGGAAAGGCAGCTGGGATAGGCTAGGTTCAATGATGCTCCGGCGGGAAAAGAGACTGCAAAGATAGCAGTTGGGATCCTAAATGAGATCAAAGGCTCCCAAAAGTTGGTGTGACAAATGCTCATGAAGATTAAGAATCTATTTTGGGTCACCGGGACTTGTAGATCGAGTTTGTCAAAACGCTGAGGGAGTCGATGAACTTCCATGATCTTCGATTCTTCCACCAACTGGTCGGTGGCACTGCTGGCGCCCTTCCTGACATTGCAACATCCAACAGTGTAAAAGAGCACTCAAGAGCTCATTCGGGGCTTTATTGGCTCACCCCAAAAGCAGTCGGTTCTTGGTGTGCACTCTGTACAAACAGCATGTCACTTTCGCACTCTCTCAACAATCCCAAGATCCGGGACTTGGCCCCTGGCCCGGCCGTCGGCCCCACTGTCCTGGCCTCCTGGGAGAGACCCACCGTCTCTGGCAGCTTGGGAAAGACCAAAGCGACCACCGTCAACGTCACCAGCACCGCCCAGCAGAAGAACGCTGTCCTCGGACGATGGTTGCCTCTCATGGGCCGAACACCGGCGAACATCGACAGTCGATGTTCTCCAAGATAGTAAACATGAATGCACCTTCCTACCTCTTTGGGGATCACTCCCAAATTGCGTTCAATACTGAGTGTCCTGACAAAATAGGTGATCAATGATATACTGTATATATATATATATCTTCTCTTGAAATTTCTAAGACAGACTTTACCAAATATCTTGACAATCCTGGAAGTAGAAGACAGCCCATCTGACGTGGCAACACAGCTCGCTCAATCCAAATCGATCGATCGACCGTATTGACATGTTTTCGGGGGACCCGTTGAAAAAACTCTGAAATGACTAGAGGGGCTTGATCCCCCATGTCCAAAATCCAGTGATCAAGGCACACTTCGATGAGATTCCAACTGAATCCTTTGATCCAAGCCGCTTCCAATGCAAAGCTCTCAACAGGGTCAACAAATGTCCCATGCGCGGCTTGGGCACCACCTGTTCGGCGCAAAACCGACGCATCGCCGATGCGAGTTCATGGTGCGGCTGCTACCCACCGACCGCAGGTTGGACGCGCAATCGACAGCTGAATGAGATAGAAGGTGATAGAAGGTTGGATGAAAATTGGGGAAGCAACGTCCTGTTAAGAAGAGAACATGATTCAGTTGACGGTTATCGTTTTGGCGGCGAAGCTTCTGTAGTGCTTCTCCTGTCGCCCATCTCTGAGGCTCGGCTCGAAAAAAAACACCCATAAGCCGTAAGACGACGGCTAGCGGCTAGCATATGGAATCAAACAAAGAAAACCAGTCGAAATCCAGTCGATTCGCCAGCAAGAAGGTTTAAGAAGAAGGTGAAAAAAGAAAAGGGACTCGCCATCCCTGCTAGGGCAGCATGTTCGCACCGCTCCCAAGAGACCGCCGAATGTTCCAAACCCGTGAAAAGGTTGGTGCTGCGATGCTCACCAGAGAGGTGCATTCCCTCAAGCCTTCTGATAGTAGAGCCAATGCCACAGGCTGACCTCAAGATAAAGTTCGAAGCTGCTGGCTTCTGATGTACTCAGTAAGGCTTCTTAGGCTTCTAAGGCTTGAAGCTCAGCTCAGGACTCTAAGCATTTCAACTATGCATCCACCCTTCCATTCAGACTGCACTGGCCGATGTTCGACAAAAAGGACTGACAGGTTCCATGTTTTTTCTCCAGAACTCCCTGTGTTTCGCCAAGGGCAGGGCTGCTCCTCCGCAGCAGCCCACGACCCAAGCGAAGGCAGCCTCCCATCGGTCGCCAATCGCCGGAGGAGAAGACACGTTCGATCCGGAAATCCAACGACTTATACAAAAACTAATTCTGTAATCTAATGATCCTTAAGAAGATCAAGAATCTAGAGATCTTCATTGTTGAAAATCCAAGTTGCAAAGTCTATCACATGGGCTCCCAGGCTAGCTTGACTTGTCTGTCCAAATGAAAGACACAGAAGGACAAGACCGCAAGGAGTGCAAAGCTGAGCCACGGAGTTTGCTCTTAAAAGGTAACTGGAGTGCTACTACTTCTACTTTGAGGCAAGAATTTATCTTGACTGAGTTGTTCTCTCTCTCTCTCTCCCAGTGCGTGCTGGGTGTCACTTTCTGCCAAAAGGTCGTATGAAAAGAACAGGCCCCCCTCTTTCAAGCTGAAGCTGACTCCGGCCAAGGGACGAGAATCAGCAGCAACTGTGCAAGAAGCCAGGTAGCATGACCCAAAAGGGTGAGGGCACCCAATGCAGCCGCATTGAAGTGAATCGTGATCTGCAAATAGACCAGAAGGACCTGACAAAACGTCCGGTCTCAAGCTTGAAACACCTTGGAGCAAACACCCATGTGCACATGTGCATTCTAAATAGCAGCGCATATCTTCTGCAAATGTGCTTTTGGGAATCTAGAAAAGGCTACTTGGCAAGACAGCGATTGAAACCAGTTCGGAACCAGTGCTGGGATCCGCCGCCACCAACCTGTTCTGGGGAACTCTTACTTTGCTTCACCTGCCAGGGTCCTCTGCACCCCCTTTGGTTGCTGACACCACGCCCAGTCGATCGGAATTCGTGGCCTCTTTGGCCTTGGTTCCGTTGGTGACGATCTCCAACAAGGCCAACATAAGCATCCCCAGTAGAATGATCAAGCCGCCTGTCGAAAGAGGTGGCGTCATTCGCCCGAAACTGAGGAGAAGAATTCCTTGAAAGCGATTATATATACCAGGGAGTCCAAATGTGCATGTTTTTGTTCAAACACGTTCGCACAAAAACAATCCGTGCATCCGGCCTTTTTTTTTAAATGGACAAATACGGCTGGAATTCCTCCGAATATTGGGTTTGATTGGGTTTTATCAATATAATATACGGTAATTGTTTGGGTTTTTGTCAAAAAAACGTTGATAAAGTTTGGGTTTCATATGGGTACGTTTTTTTTACGGTATTGTTTTTTTTGTCCATACGGCTAAATACGCCAATTCGTTAATTAAAATGTCCTTACGAGAAATTATGTCCAAAGACGGCCTTCGCACAAAACAAAGTGTTCATACGCCTTTCCAGGTATACAAACCCCCAAATGGATATCCCTTTCAACATTCATTGGACACCGTGCCACTATCTATTTGGGGACCTCTACAATTATCAAACAAACATGGAATCTATCAGGGGCGGAAGATTCATTTCAACCAAGCTCTGTCAAGTGGAACACCTTCAGCCAGATCTCAGTGCCAAATGACCCAAAACGACCTCTCTCTTTGCAAAGCCCAGGCTAAACACGTCTTCTGTGTTCTGTCTCTTTCGGGAACCAACGGTGTAACGGTGTTGGAGAGTCCCACAAAGGGTCCCTTCCTTCCGTCCAAACAGGCCGACTCGACCAACCACCCTGGACCAACCGCCCGTCGCTCGCGTCGCTCGCGTGAGTGAAGAAGAGGGGTCCAGCACCACTGGGGGCCCCGGACAGATCAAAGCACCGATGTCTGTGCGGAAGGTGATTCCATCTCCAGATCCCATCCTGAAGAAGCTCGTGGAGTCTGAAGAAGCTGTCGTGGAGTCCATCATGGGAGATCGGTTTTTCATCAGGCGTTAGCATATCGGTTTTTCTTATGGGATGTCTGGTCGTTGAACATGTGATCTGGTATGGTGTGGTTTCAGCTGTACCACATTTGTGGCACTGTATAGAACCTTCATGAAACTTCCACATATGGATGGTTTGGTGCCTTTGTTCACACTGCCAAAGGCTAGGCATTAAACCTCTATTGAATTCCAGGTGCACCTGCGGCGAAACAGGAAACGCGGACGCACAAAGAACATGCCAGAAACGCGGAAGGAACCAACAATCGGAAAAATAACAAACAGAAGACGAGCAAAAAAGCCGCTACCGCCGAAACATCTTCGCTGCCGCGTGTCGTGGCCAAAATGATCACGGAGGCGATGATGATGACAACCTGGAGGTGTCTCACACGTCTGAAAGTGGGAGGCCAAAACAGGTATCTAAATGTACAGCGGTTTCAGAGTACATGGCAGAGGCACCCGAAGATGAGACAAATGAGGATCCATGATTGCACCACCAAACTTGGGGCAACTTATTTATGCCATCTACTCTCAATGCACTATACTCACTTCCTTCCTGCAAGCTCTTTTAATGAGGACTTCTAACTTGAAAAAATAGCCGTCTGACCATGTCTGACCTACCCCTCGACTTCTTGCGGCTGGCTCCATATCCCGGGTCCAACCTCCAGTACCAGCACCACTGTCAGCTCGATACTGCAAGGCCTGGCCAATTCAGCATGTGTTGTCCAAACATTGTCTTGACTGACCAATAAAAGCCCCCCAGACATGGATTGGAGGCCACCTCTTCAGGCTTGGGGGGTTGAAATATCAACGGTCTACATGATACTCTTCCAGCTAAAGACTGGGTCTGTCTCACCCCAAGCACAAGCAATACGCGGCAGAGGAAAGTACTCTTCCAGGCCCCGCTGCAGGTGCATGGTTATTGCATAGCTTCCGTTCGAACAAAGCGATAGATGTTGAAAATCCACCGAAACCTCCTGAGTGAGCTGCATGGTTGCATGGCTCTTGTCTCAAGCTGAGGGACAATTGACAATACACAACAAATCCCTCAGAACATCTAAAAAAACCCTTCCCCTTGCCTGAAAGAAAAACACATCAAATTAATAAATTAAAGATCTTTTCCACCGAATCTTTGCCTCCAAAAGACCCGCTCCGACCCGATGTTCCCCCGGTCTCGGCCTGCGGCGCTCGGCGCTCGCGCGCGTCTCCCGGGTCATCACCGACATGGCATCGCTGTGGTCGCCCCAGCCGAAGCTCCGCGTGGCGGCGGTGACCTGGATCGATCGAGGACCGAGGGTCGGGAAGCGGTCGGAGGGTGATGAGACACACCAGGACGGTCGGACATGGGTGTTGCTGGAGATCCCGAAGAGCGGCTGCGACACCCATGTCCAGGATGGTCCAGGTATGTGAGTGGTTTGGACGGTAAGATTTTTCGCTTGATGTCAATTCGCAGTCACATTCAGTGGTTCTGCCACCAAAATATGGATCTTTGAGTGGTCTTTTCTTGAGTTGCCTCACAGGTGTCCCTGAACGTTCTGAGTCTTTTCACCCCTGATTGTTGGTCTGGAGGGTGTGGTTCACCCTGCATCTTCGGGTGAGAGCGCTCATGTTCATGTCACCCGTGTTTTGTGGGTCTGTGGTCAAGAACGAATACCGGGTAACGCCCAAAAACAGGACTGACAGACGACAGACTAGATCCATCGACATGCCCGGTGTTCTCCATGGTCGCCTTGCATTTCTCTGATTCCTCTTCCATCCACCCAGTTCACACACCTTCGTCACCTTTCGTCACCTAAAAGCTTTGATTTCTCAAGGCGCAGGCGCGGTGCTTGGTGCTTCAAACTCACACCCACTGAGGCTCCGACGGAGGTCACCCCATTCTGCGCCTGAGTTGGGGGAAAGCAACCATGAAAAGAATTCCAAACGATGTTGATGCCCCGAACCCTTGTTCAAATTAAACAAAATGTTAAACCCTCGGTTCTTTCTTGGACCATAAACCTCTGTGTGTGCCGCACATCTGAAAAACCACACCAAAAAGGCCAATTGAACTCGTAATTTTGCTCGCACCCAACGGCGTCCAAACGGAGCAACACCGTACGATGGCGAGGTCGACCGGAGCAACCACATCGAAAACACTGCGAGGCCAAAATAGTTTGTCTTGTTGGTCGCTTTCGATGAAAGAAAGCGAAGCTCTTCTGGTTCTGCACCTGAATGGATTCCAAAAAGAAGAGAGACACGAAAAAGCAACCTGACCTCATTCTAAACGGGCGTCCACAAGAAAAACCAGTCCCTCCCCAGTCCGCCAGCGACGCGACCCAGGCACTGGCGGATGGGGATCGGGAGCGACTTGGCGGCTCTTCATGGCGATTGAATACGCTTGCTTTTGTTATGTTTTTCCTCGTCTGTTTGTGTTGTTCCTGTTGTTTCGTCCGCACCACCTGAGCCTGGGGTGATTGGAAGACGTTGGAGAAATAGACCAGGTGCCTCATCACATTACATAACCGCTATGGTCGTTGTGCTGCATGGTTCAAGCCAAGTTCATGTCATTCAACCGGGCATGAAACCGGTCAAAAGCACATGGTTGTGCTTGGTCTGTTGCTGTTTGGGGCCATCTTTATAGCTGGAGACCAAGAATTGCACTTGCTTTATCCAGCTCCAACCCCCCCCCCAGCTCCTTAGGAGGAGGAGGAGAGGAGGACACAGGCTGCAGGAACCAAAATATTCGCACACGGAAGAGGCATGTGCCTGGATCTTAACGTGCCTTTAAACACAGCCAGCAAACAGAGATCTTCACCAAGAATTGTGGCCATATCTCAGATTTGGGCGATGTAAGCTCGTCTCAACTAAACACGGGAAACGTGTTTTCCACCGATTTCGACCATTGTCTCCGGGCAGATCAAAATGATACTTCTGCTAAAAGCCTCGAACATGTTGCGGACTTTCTTTGAAGGAAACTCTCGGCTCTAAATAAAACGTTGTCTTTCGTGATGGCGCATCACGTCCATGTCATGGAAAAAGGAATTGACCATCTAACACCATGGCAGGTCCATCAAAGCTTCCCAGGCAGTCTCATGTCAGACTCTGCCAAGGGTTCCAGGGAAGAAAGAGATGATCATGATGGATTTGTTGTGTAGGCTACTTTCTTGTAGAATGTCCCTGGACAACCCAAATCATAAACTTGGATAAGACATCAGCAAAGGGCAAGAATGTCGTCTTCTCGCGGTGACCCTTGTGGGTCTGGAGATGCCGTATCTCACTTCAACTACAAATGTATGTATTTCTTACACAAAACAAAAACATGAGAAAGGTCAGAAAGGCATGTGTATGTTATACTAAGATATTTTTGGGCCACTCACAACCAGGTCATCATCATCAGCATTGGCCGCAACGCGATGGTTGGGCTCCTTGACTGATCTTCATGATCTTTTCTTTATTTCCCTGCTCCTTTTGGCACGAGTCTCTGAAAATGCCGAACTTGCACCCGGAAAAAGAATGGCCAACACCACGTGGAGGCCAAGATTACTTGCCAACGGTGTTCCTCCTTGCCAATGCACTGGACCGACGACGGTGAAGTTGAATCCCTAGGGGAACCCGACTGACTGGAAATTGTCATGGCTGAAAACGGCCAGAGAGATTCTTCAAGATAACTATATATAATTAGATGATACGTCAAGTATCCTCCGCCGTTCTATTCACAGAATTCCAAAAGAAGGAGACCTTACAAAGACCTCCCCCCGCCCGACCAGCGGCGCCCCCGCAGAGCCGGCCGACCTGCAACGCGCCCGCTACCCTGCTGCTTTTTTTGGCTCCGTCAGCCCGCTCGCAGCGTCGGTCACAGCAAGGCCAACATCTCCGGCAGAACCTCCGCGAGGTGCGCGGGGTGCGCGGGTGCAGCACGGTTCGCTCCCAAGCAGAAAGGTTGGGTGGAAAAGAGCCATGAAGCCATGGGACCGGTGGAGTTGAGCGTACTAGTAGCGGCAGGGTCGGTAGAGTATATAGTGGCGCATATCTGCAGGGCGAGTTCTAGCCGAAATGAAGTCGAGGAATGATGCTTTCATAGCTGGGCTTGGGAGTCTTGAGCGACTCCATCCTCCCTCCCTACCATCGCAAAGCTGAACAAAAACAGTGCCCCCAAAAACGAGCACCCCTCCATTTGGTGATCTCTTCCTTCATGATGGGACGATATCCGCTGAATGAGAAATGGGACGATCGAGATGGCACCCATGGATGTCATGGCACCGTCCAAGGATGTGCAGCACAAACGTCCAACTACAGCGGTTTCGTTCATGTCCCCCTTTGAGAACAGAGTCTGCCAACGGATACACACAAAATCGTGAATGAAAAGGAACACAACGCAACACCTGTCCAGCCTTGGCCAACTTGCGGGCAGGGTTCTGCCTCCCGTGCAACACCTCAGCGTAAGAAGACCTTCCTGTTGACTTCATTGGTGGACGCTTTCGGCCAAGTGGTCACCGGACGATCGGTGACATGTCTAAACACATAGGTTCTGCACGTAGACAAACTCACAAAAGCAAAAGTCACAAAAGCAGGAGTCTTTCTACCTACAGAGTTCGTTTGTACAGCCATTTCCTGGAAATTGTCTTGTAGATCAAAGCTCTTCTTGACGGATCAAATCTTTTGTGACTTCTCAAAAGACCCGTTCAGTCAATGCGATCTTCTCGGAACTCGTGTTTTTGCGCCGCTCTAGGTGCCCTCACCGCTTCTTGGTTCGCTTGTGCACATCTGACCACTTCCTGCGAACTCCAAATTTAAGACAAATCGCTTGACCAACCTGAGACGTTGGTGAAAAAACCACTGACATGCCATAAACCTGAGGATTTCAAAGTATGAACTGCTGATCCCAGTCCAAGGTCTTTGGCAAAGCGAATTGCACGAACCTCTGTGACGAAGGGTGACGAAACCTCTGTGGAGCGGTTTTCAGGGCGCCTCATGAGTTCAACCTCAACCTGGGCCTCGCCATCGCGTGGGTCGCCCATCATGGTGATTGACTCAACCGAAGATCATCCAGATCTATATCATTCGTTGACTTGATCATTGGTCAAAAAGGAAAAAAACGTACTTGATCAGACGTTCTTCAAGACCTCCATTGATCCCAGTCGACCGCAACTCCTCTGCCATGGAAGCGGTTCTTCGAGGCTCCGGAGACTGCATCGCCGAGGGTGACAGTCACCGAATGTCAAACGACACATCCCTTTCAAAGTGGTCCAGTTGAAACCTGAAACCAAAAGAAACTTCCAAATATCAACGTGTCTCATCCTCACTGTGTATATATATATACATACTGCGAATGCGCAACTGGTAACGGACTGGGCCTGTTTCTCGCTCGCGGATCGATGAACGAAGTAAAAAGGTAAAGTGAAACATGAATTCATGAAAGGATTCCCTGGATCGGCGTCTGTCGAAAGCTCTCTGGATTTGTGCGTGTCATCCTTAGTGCAGGGGCCGCGCAGGCCTGAACAAATGTGGCCTCACAGGCTCTGATGTTCGGACCGGCCTCAAATAAAAATGGCAGCGGAATACAAACAAAGTCAATCTGCTCTGAAAGCCTGCAACTCTCACATCCATTATATTTTCTTTGTTGACTTTGTAGCGGTTTCATCTGGAGATGATTCAGCTGCCTCTGCCTGCATCTGTCGTGCCAAATCTTTGATTCGATCATCTTTGATCTTCTGCTTCATGGGGTCTTCCTCCAGCACTTTGCGACGTGTCTGTCGCTGCAAGCGTTTCTTTTCTTTCGATTTCTTGCTTGCCTCTGTTTGAACAAGGCTCAACAAACCATCCTTCAGGTATTGAAACAAAGCCTTTGTCTGCTCCAAACCTTGTAAGGATATTTGCCATGTTCTGTTCTCCGTCTATCCAACGTGTATGAGCATTTGGTCGACGAACCGTCTCCCTCAACAATGCACCTTCAATTGCCATGCGCTTGTCGCTGCTTGCGCGTGTCGATTCTTTGCTCAAGTAGTCGAATACGGATCGTGCATCCGTGACATAGACCCGTTCTCGGGACTCTACTATTTTATCCCAATTCTTCAGATCAATGTCTCCTTCAAGAGCCTCTGCCAACAACACTGCCAACCAATCACCAGCCTCCACAGCTTCTGCAAGGTGTGCCGCCTCTGCGGCAAGGGTGCTCCGACAAACTCGCTTTGTCTGCTGGGACTGAAATGATAAAATGTTAGGGCGGACAGTTTCTCCAGTGAGAATGCCGGGATTTGCAAGCATCAAGAAGTAACCACCAACTGAACGGTATTTCAAGATACCATCTGTCTCTGGTGTTCCGTTTGCGTGTCCACTGTCAGCTAAATGAACCAAAACTGCTTTGTATGGATCAACATCTGACCAATACCGCAAACGAAAACCTGCTGCTCTGCGTGCTGCGGCAACTGTGGAACGAAGCCTCACAAGATCTGCAACACTAGGATCAGTTTTGCACCTTTGTATGCATCCATTGTCGTATGCAAGATCACATCTCAGTTGTCTTGTCACCCAACCCAATTCGCCAGCCGAAGATTGTAAAATGTCTTTCTCGCTAGCTGTTAGTCAAGCTTCAAGATGCATCTTCCGATCTTTGCTAATGGAAACTTTGTGCATGCTGCGGACATAGTTGTTCATCGTGACATCAATGTGGTTACCCGCAACTTGTCGGACTTCTCGGCCTCTAAAGGTGTAACTGTCGAGATGATTTGTTGCAAACTCAAGTGCCAAGGATGAACGCTGAAAAGCTTGTTCCATGTACTGTGCATCAATGCCTGCCTGGATGTCATCAACATGTGTGACCAAAATACCCTTGAGGCTGTTGTCAGGATCTCTCAGGTAAAACAAAGCCGGCTCTAGCCGGGACTCTGTGCAGCCGTCACTTTGAAGGTTCTCCTTCAACGCAAGCCAAAACAGTCTAGCAGCTTCTGCAAAGCCATAGATGACCTTCTTCGCTCGAAGAACCTGTCCAGTTTTGAGCCCTGGCAAACCTCCTCTCGGAGGTAAAAAATACAACTCATGGCCACTCTCTTTGACAGAAAAATATGCATTCTTGATGTCCTTGCAAATCATGCGAAAGCCGAAAAATGCTGAAAGGGTCAAAACCAGTGCTTCAGCCAACGATGAACCTGTCGGTGCATCACCCCTGTATTGACCAAGCGCTTTGTCTTTGAACCCTTGCACTACCAAACGACTTTTCGCAAAGAAAGGCTCATCCGGTTTGCCCTCTGATTTGTTCACGCGAACCCAACGTGTTGGAATGACACAATCTGACTTGCCTCGAAGGATCTGCTTGCTCTCTTCTATGGAAAGAACCTCGCAAGCATCTTTGTCCAACCAAGCTTTTCACTCTTTCTCGTCAGCTCCTCCGGGGCCTTCAAATAAAGCTCTGGTCTGTGGATCAAGATCCTTCAAATAAATCTCCTTTCGGGCTTTCTTTTTCTTGACCTCTTCTGGAACCTGCACGGAATTGCTCTTCAAGGAACTTTCTGAAAGCTTCTCATATCTGTCATGAAAATCATTCCTCTCAACGCCAAAAAGGAAAACGCCTTCTGTGACCTCAACTGCACTGTAAGCTTCAGCCTTCTCACAAAACATCTGTCTTGCTTGACCTACCAGGAGATCTGCTTCTGCCAAAACTTTGAAACAAAAGGAGCTTTGTCCAACATCTGTCATGGTCTCGGCATTTCCTGCAGAACCCACACGAAGTCTCTTCTCGCTCTTGTGCTTCTGTTGTGTCTGTTGCCTCTGGTATTGGAGGAACCTCTGTAGGAATAGCCTGTCGAAAGCTGTCCAAGTCTGGGTCATATTCCGGCCGGAATCTCCAACGCCTCTTTCAAAGGCAAGTCTGCCAAAGGCGGCAGTCTCTCACGCTCAACTCTTTTGGCATCACGTTTTTTTTCTCCTCGAAGAACTCATAGCTCTTTATGGAACACTTTCTGTCACGTTCCGACTCTAACTCCATGCGACCCATCGAAGTGGAGCTAGCTGAAAGATCTTCCCTGTCTGACTGCTGTGGAGGTTGTTCATCTGCTGGTCGGGGCTCCGACGGTGTGTATTCCTCATCAGCTTTCTTCTCTTCAAGTTCGGGTTTCGAGTCTGAAGGCATGTCCTGTGGAAAACCCTCTGACGGCGGCACTGGTCTTGAACGTATGTCCAGAAAACTAGTTCTGCCAGCTGCGGGCATCGCATCCAGCAAGGTCGTCTCATTGCTTGCCACCATCCAACCACGAATATCCTCCTCATTTGCGTGTGCAAGATGCTCTGGTGAGCTTGCTATTAAAAGACCTCTGTGCGAAATCCAAACTGTCGTACTGCCCTCATGTCCAACAACTCTCGCAACACCACGCCAGTGGTTGGGTCCTGGCGTTTGGTCACTCTGGTCGTAGAAGAAAACATAGTCAACAACCCTGAACGGACCTCGGGCTGGCCTCACTCGACGAAGCTCTCCTCTTCTCAACACAGCATCATTGGTTCACGCGCCGCCATCCTCAACTGGTTTCTCCGAAAAAACTTTGCACCCGGAGTCTCAGCGGCGCTTTGTGCACCTAAGCGGCTCACCTCTGACTCGTCTGTCAGGTCAGCTGGAAGACGAACGCTGCGACCGATCACCCACTGGGTAGGCGAAAAACCACAACGTCTTGCAAGATCGTTCCTCGCTGCGTTGACTGCTCCTGTGGCTATCAACATGTCTTCCTTGCCCTGCAATTGCTGATCCCAAACAAGTTTACGAAGTGTTGCTTTCCAAATTCCTCCAACTCTCTCAACAAAACCTATCTGCCATCAAAATCAACATAGCAAAATCAACATAGCAACCTTCATCGTTCAAGCGTGTTGCTAAAGAACCCAGAAAATATTTTGCTCGATCCAAAATCACACCACGCTCGGGCATGCCTGCCCAACCGCACCATCCCATCTCGAAAGCTTGAATGATGTCTGTACTGGTTGGGTTGCGCAGTGTCTCACAAAGCAAACAACAAACCTGAAAACTTGTCCCCTGATCGACAATGTTCAACCAGGTCCACTCACCTCCTCCAGCATCCTTCTCGTTAAAAACATCCATACCCACGACAACATTGAACTCGTCGATTTGAGCCAGTTTTGAAGGTCTTGGGATTTTGGGTTCCAAAAGATGTGGACAAGTGGGACAACGAAACCAGCGGCATGCACGAAGAGCAACCTCTGAAGCTTTTGAAATCCTCAATGCTCTCAACATATCTGGCAACCGTGCATGGCCAAGGTTTGTGTGTATCCGTTGCAACGCTAACTTCAACTCACCTGGCAAAGCATTCCACTTTCTCACTCTCTCAGCCTCTTTGTGTCTCAAAGGATCAGACTGAGCGACCCCTTCACCTTCCTGTTCTTCCTCACCTACATGCATTCAAAAAAGGGTGACACAAAACTTCCGCGGCTTGTTGGGCATTTGGCGCAGCTGTGAACTAGGTGCTAATTGCTGCTAATCCTCCCAGCCTGTGGACAAAATGTCATTGCTGGTCATGAGAAGAACTGTCTTCCTCAAAGGAGCTTGAGCAGCCTGGAGATGTGGCTGCGGCTTCCGTAGTCTCCGAGCATCACGTGACATCATGATGAGTCGGATGTCAGCTTGAGCGGACTCTTGAGACTTCCACTCTTTTGCAACTTCGGAGTCAAGTGGCATGATGATCCATCCACCTGAGGCACCACGCTCATCATACATCTCCACAGGCAGCTCGACAAGGGTGTTGGTCATCTGTTTTGTTTCGATTGTCCAAAGACCTCTCTGTAACTGTCGAGTCCTTGTCCTCTTTCTCTTTAAGACCTTGTGTGATTCAAACTGTGTAGGCGCTGCCTCCTCAGGTAATGTTGCAAGTTCTTGTGGGTGAAGATGGAAAACTGTATGTCCTGTCCAAGTTCTATCTAAATCCCGTCCCCCATCCAAACGATCTGTCCCATCGTCTTCAAAAGAAAAAGACTGTTTCTCTCCAAGGTTGGTCCCATGGACTGAACGCCGGTTGGTGAAGCGTTCAACAGGCACCGGTGGGTCAGCTCCGTCCAAAGGAATAAATAAAGCTCTGCGAGGGACTCTGTGGTGACGAATCAGTTGGTTGACATCTTCCGGTTCGGTGTCATACACCGGCATGGCATGATCGCCACGCACCTCATGAAGCACATATTGCAATTCCATCTCCTTCCTAATTCCTCTGCAAATGTCTGCAAAGACCCAAAGGATATTCTGCTGCCTGACTTGCACGGTTTCCCCACGCATTGTTTCCGACAATCTGTTGATGAGAGCCATGGGGACAAGTGCATTGTCTGCAAACTGGGTTCAACAAAATCTCTGAATGGCTGAGCCAACCTGTTCGCTTCCTCTCGGGCAAATGATTGATTGGGTCACGCTTGCCAAAACAACATTGGTCGCCAACTGCAAACTTTCCTCCGAAACGATGCAAAAGCAAACACAAAATGCCATGGTATTTCCAAGCCTTGGATGTCTGTGGATTCTCGACCAGGAAAAATCTGTTGTGCTCTGCTTGGAATTTGCAAATGTCACGAACCAAACGAAGTGTTTTCAGACCTATGGTTTTCCGCAAAAACTCCCAAGCGCCTTCAAGATTCATGTTGGCCATGATGGACCAGATACGACAATCAAATGCACTCAGAACAAGGAAAGGTTTGTGCTTCCGGAGAATGTTCCACAAAAGGTTGCGACCTGCTTTTCCCAAGAGATCATAGCCGTCAAGGCGATCTAAAACTTGACTGCAAGTCCAGCCCCACACTCTCCCGACGCAACACGCGTCGTTCCAAAGCGCCCTCCAAATGGTTCAAAGAGAACGGTCGTCGTGAACCCTTCTGTAGCTGCCTGTTCTGCTAACGTGTATTCTCTGTCTTTTCAGTGCTACCCAGGTCCTTTGGTCTTCCAGTCGAAGTCGCACCATTGTTTTGCTCAACTCCTTGGCACGACGGGTGGAAACCTCACCTCGAGCGTCATCTGCATGAATGCCTCGCGGCCCAAAGCTTGCTGCGCAACTAACCTCTGCTTCTGCTGGCATGTTTGGTTTGACTTCTGTAAACATGAGAGAGTATGCGCTCCTGACCTAGATAAACAAACAAATCGTCGTTCACTGACTTGCAAACTCGTGTGTCTTGACTGTTTGCTAGAACGCCCGACAAATGTTCGTCATATGCCACACGAACTGCAAGATGCTTTGTTCCTGTCTCTACGAGCTCAAGATCCATCTGCAACTCTTCAACTCTCATGATCTTTCTGCGCATGAACAAAATGGCATCCAAAGCTACCAATGAAGCAATGCTCAACAACAAAGGGGTTGTACCTGTACCAACCTCTGCTGAATGCACAAAACCGGGCCGGTTACCCAGAAAATTTTGGAATTTTCCACACGGCGCACGGGTGCTTGTTGAAGAACCATCTGCGAAATTTAAAACTTTGGAATGTTCTGTCCTCATGCATTCATAGCCTGGAGGCAAAGACTTGCTGTATTCAATGCGCCAACTCTGTGAGTGCATACAGGAAGTGGGAGCGGGGTCCACCAGCGCTGAACGAGATTCATTGACACCTGAACTTTCTTTTAGTTGATGATGCGCCCTCAAAGCGTTTTCTGCTCTAGCATCAACCTTGATCTCTTCCTCTTTGGCAACTAAAGCAGAAACATGTTCACCTGCTGGAAACGAAATCATTGGGCGCCATGGAGGCGTAGGCTGCAAGCCCTCGTGCTCGAATGTCTCCACCATAGCCGGATGCCTTGGGAACTCCTCCGGCGCGTCAGCTGATGATGCTGCTGCCGATGCTTTTGACGTGGCTGGCACGGTTCCAAATATGCCACTCGGCTTTGGGTCTTTCGAAGCTTCTGAACTGTTTGCCTCTTCAACCAGCCTGATGAACTTCATGGCGCAATTCTTCTTGGGCACTGGCTCGCCTCGACAAAAGGTCTCGAGACGATCTTTCAGATCCTGCTTGGAACCTGTGGTCTGAATGCCCCACTTGTTGCACAACTCCTGCAACTGGTACACCTTCAACTCTTTCATTGACTGGGGCCTCGAATCATTCAAACTCTCCACCTCCAAGGTCTCGATCTGCGCTGTCACTGTGGGACGAATGACTTCCTCATGAGTGGATGAAATCAATCGACTGCCTGTCGGAGTCGTTGATGTTGTCTCCGAACGCCACAGCATGACACCTGGCATTGGAGGCTCACTGATCTTGTCCCACTCTGACTCGGCATACGATGTCGCCGGCTTCTTTCGCTTGTCGTCCTGCTCGGTGTAGCCAGCATCCTGAACCATGCGTTCCTCCTCCGAATCAACTCCATGGACCATGTAGCAAAGCTCCGGATCATCTTCCATCACCAACTGCAGCTCATCCTCATCCAGATCACCCAGATTGCAATAAGCTGGCTCCGATGACACCATGTAGGCCGCACGACCACGGCCCTTCGACTTGCCGCTCTTGCCACGCTTGCCCTTCGAACTGCTTTTGCCCAAATTGGTGGAACTGCTTTTGGGACAAATCGGATATCTGGCCCAGTGGCCAAACTTGTGACAAGCTCCACAACGACTCCTCTGCTTCTCCTGGTTGACCAACGCTTGGCGATCATCTGAACCGGGAGCCTTGTAAAATCCTCTGGATTTCTGCACTTCTCTCAAGCGGCGTCTGGCCTGCTGGTAGCCGCCACGATGCTTGTCCATTGCCACATAGGCTTCATAGACCTCTTGATCTTCACTAGCTCCGCAGTTCGAAGCAACATCATTCGGCTCTTCACCAACGTCCTCTGAGATGGCCTGCATCGCTTCTTCAGCTTCCCAATCCTCTTCATGATCATAGGATTCCTCAGCTCCATCTTCGCCCTCATAGAAAGCCTCTTCAGCTTCCTCATCATCTTCAGCAACATGGTAGCTACGCTTGCTGTAGCGAGGATGAGGGCGACGGGTATCTTGTGGCCAGGCATGCTTCTTCTCACGTTCATGCAAATCATGAAAGGATACACGGAGTGACTGCTCAATGCCCTTTCGCTCATAAGCATTTCGATTGGCCAGCAGAATGGACCTCCGATCTTCTTTAGACAATCCACAACCCTTCAGGATGAAATAGCTGAGGAGATCTTCTGACATAGCGGAAGCGTCATCTAAGTCCTTCAAATCTTGCCACGCATGCTTGGATCTTAGAACGAAGATAGCCGTCGATCGGCTCACCACGCTTCCGGGTCGAATGCTCAAAGAACTTGTCGAAGGCTTCGGTCTTCTTGATGATGCTCTCCTTCTCAATGGATTGCAGTGCTGCAAAAACTTCTTTATAGCCATCAACTTTCTTCAGACGCTCGGGCTCCAAGACTAAATGCTCCACTGCCCTCCATGCTTCACCATGCAACCCATTGACCAACTTCAATGCGAATCGCTTCTGTCATTTCTCCAGGTCGGCAGCTTCTTTCTGAGGCGTATCGCCTTCACCCTCCAAGCTGCCAAAAGCAAAGAGAACTCTACGACGGTATTCTTTCATCAAGTGAGGCTGCATCCCGGTGAAGTGTGGCACACCTTCCTTATCGACCACAATCTCATAGTCGGACCAGAACTGCTTACCGGCAACGGAAGCATCAGCCATGGAGCACCAGCTCCGCTGCCAGTGCGAGTGCGCAACTGGTAACGGCTCGCTCGCGGATCGATGAACGAAGTAAAAAGGTAAAGTGAAACATGAATTCATGAAAGGATTCCCTGGATCTGCGTTTGTCGAAAGCTCTCTGGATTGTGCGTGTCATCCTTAGTGCAGGGGCCGCGCAGGCCTGAACAAATGTGGCCTCACAGGCTCTGATGTTCGGACCGGCCTCAAATAAAAATCGCAGCGGAATACAAACAAAGTCAATCTGCTCTGAAAGCCTGCAACTCTCACACATACATATGTATATAACCTCTAGTTGTTTTTAACACGCTGGACGGAAGCTGCACATATCCGCAATGGACAAAAGCGGCCCTACCATCACTCCAGGCAATGCGAGGGTTTTGACCAATTTGATGCCCAAGACCACAATGTTCCACACATCGCTTCCAAAATTATCTGAAACCTCGCCTCGTTCGCCTCGTCGACGACCTCATCATCCACACTTTCCCGCCGACGCTTTTGACCTGACCAGGGCCCAGCACGCCCGTCCACCCTGCAGAAGTTCCACCAGGAAAAATTGCAGGAAAACAAGCAAAGATCATTTGAAGAAGATGGGAGCGGGGTGGCAGGAGAGGTTTGGAACCAATCCTGCCCAAATCTGTAAACTAGTAATTAGAGGGGGTGGCAGGAGAGTTTGGAACTGATCCTGTCCTTTTTTGAAAAAGATGAGTGTGAGCACAACCTCTTGAGCTCATTTGGGCCGGAAAAAATGTTGCAAGTGAGCACGGTTCCAGCGGGAAAAGTGACCCGTGTGGTGCTATGTATGTCTGGGGGTTGGCGTGCATCATATGCATCGTGAGGGGCGAACAAATTATTCTTCATTTGTATTCCCGTGTGGTTCCCCTGGTCGAATTTTCTTTGATTCTAAGACCGCTTCTAAAAGGCCATCCCTAAGACCAAGTGCTCTTCATCATTCTGGTATATTCTTGACAAGTGAGACCGGTTTTTCAAGCTCCCCCCCTGCAAGTCGCGGGTTCTGTGCTTCAAAAAAAGCGATGGACCCTGTCACAGGAACACCTCTTCCTCCAGGGATCTGGCGCGGAACCGTTGACTCTCCGTCGCCCTGCCTCGCCGGACGAGCTCCTCGCTGGACGTTGCCTCCGCGAGGGTCCCCAAGGCCACCAGCCAAAGCTCTCCGTGGACTGGGCGGTCACTCCGAGGCTCGAGGACGGAGCTCCCGTGCTCGGACGAGTAGAAGGGTCAGTAATGCAAAGACCTATGACCTATAATTGGTCTACGGCCCGGGCCGGTTCTTGACATAGCGGCTCAACGAACCTCCATATATAAATTCTAGTTATACAAAAACGTCCATTGGCCATCAGAACATATCAGATCATATATATATATATATATCATATCAGAACCAAAGCACTTTTGTGGAAGAGTTGGTCCCCCGATCGAACTCGACCACCAACGGGTCGGGTTCTTCTTCGCCCTTCTCCGCCCTTCTCCGCCTCCAAAAGCTTCGGAGAGGTTTTCGACCACGTTCATCACAGCCCTTGGGTCACCTCAGTGTCTAAGTTGGGATGTTTTCAACAACACCTTTTCACACCCTTCCCCTTTGAAATGTACAAGAAACACATCATGATCTAAAGGTCTCATATGTAGTTGATTTTTACGCAGCGGTGCCAAGAGTCTTTGAGTGTTCAGCCTGAGAAAAAGTCCACTCGGGCCCTTCCAAATTTTCATGAACTCACCGCGCCTCCAGGGCCCACAGCCATCCTCAAGGCCTCGAGCACCGCAAGCAAAGCGCCCGCTGCGCTGCTGGCATCCGCCGTCGGCTGCGGGCCGCGCCAGCGCGTGGCGAAGGCCGGCAGGAGCACCTGCACACGAAAGGAGCAAAGGTAGGGGGCGAAGCAGGGCCAAGCAGGCAAAGCAGCGACTTGCTAAGTCTGTGGTTTTGGATTGGTTTCGAGGGAAGGGAATTGGATGTGGATTCGCAGGTCCAAAGGCTAGCAACCTGTTGTTTGGCCTGTTCAGAGTTGAGTCTGCATGTCAAAACAAGATTTTGACACTGCGATGAGACTGGATGGCACCTCGCGCACTGCCTGGGGCCCCAGTTGCATCAGAGCAAAGGCAACGCCTTCGACCGCGCGCCAAAAGGGGCGACGATGCAGAGCCTTGCGGAGCAGCTCTCGTACCTGCCAGCCACCATCGTTTCCTCGCCTCTGAGAGGTTGAAGCTTCTCACGGTTGAAGCTTCTCACGGTAGACAGTGCTGTACCATCGGAACAAAAGTTTGGTGGACCTAATGCTGGACCCTCACGCTCCCCAAAAAACGCTCCCTGAAGTCAAAAGCAACAAACCAGGTGGCAGGACCGATCTACCAATGATGACCAATCTCACCCGCGCCTCATCACCCAATTCCGGCCAACTGTGTTGGTGATGGCGCACCAGTCGACCCAGCACGTCTGCCGGCGAGGACGTCTGCCGTTTTGGGCACGTTTTTCGCTTCGTTTGGTCGAAGGTCAAAGACCCCAAACTGTCCCAACCCTGGATGCACTGGTTGGGGAGATGCCTGTTCTGAGGGCGGTTTCTTGTTGCCTTCTCAGGGTTTACTTATTGCAACGGGCACGTGTTGGGAACCCCACGGGTACGTGGAGACTCAACTCCGCAGCACAGGGAGTTAAGTCTCAATCGGAATTGGATCAAACGTCTAAGCTGTTGGAAGGTGCTGCTAGTGGACGTCTAATATGGCCTCACACACACAAACACACGAAAGGAATGTCAATGTCATCTCTCAGAGGAAGCCCAAGAGGAGCTCCTGGTAGGAAGTCTCAGACGTCGCATGAAGCAAGTCTATGTTGGCGTCGGTAGGTGTGGTACCACATCTCCAGAATGCCGGACACCGGATCCCAAGCGGATCCCAGTCATCCCAGTGATCCCATATAAAATTCGCAAACATTGGTACAAAGAGGATACAAATACAAAGGACACGAAGGAGAAGAAGAAGAAGGAGAATAGCATACTTAGTGTTACAGTTGTTGGATGCAAGAAGCTAAAGTGTTCAAGCACTAGTGTGTTTTCTTTGGACTTTCACAATCAGTGGTTCCTTCTCTCACCAAATCCGAAGACACTAGCTAAAAGAACCCTACCAGGTACCCGCTTGGGGGGTCTCCATCTCGCAAACCATCAAATGGTGAACTCAGCATCTTTTGCTACGAGTCCTGGGTTGCGACCCTCTGAACGCCCATCAACGCCACAAAACGCTTTTGATCCTCCCTCGTAACAAACATGGAAGTGGAACATGGCCCGAAAGCAAGACCGTTTCCCTCTACAAACAGGCCGTGCCATCCACGTAACCATGATTGTTTCAGGGAGAGTATATAAGTGTGTCAACCACTTCGGAAGCTGACCCCAAGCTCGCACCTGCTGCACGTCGACTCACATTGCTACCATGTCCGAAGGACCATGAGCTGCGACATCCTGCTCAAGCAAATGCTGCTGATGCAGAGTTTTCGACATGAAACGACAAAGGTTCATTCAATGTCATTCAGAAACCTAAGGGCCTGAAACAAGCTATGAAGGTTTGGAGAAAGCAATCGCAGTCCTGTTTTTGAGTGTCTTCTGATGTTCGCCCTTGGAGCCAACTACTGTAGTGGGTGCGTTCTCATCCCACAAGCATCACGAACACCCACCTGGCATTGGTGAAGAATCAAAAAACATCTGGCGATTGATGAGTCGAGCAGCTGCGAAGAGAGCTTAAAAAAGACAACCAAACCTGGCTGATGCAGCTGTGTTCCAGCAGTCCCTGCCAAATCGGACCCATCTCCGATGTCATTTCAGCACGTGTCACAGTCAGCACGCAGCACGTGTCAATGACTGAGAAAGACTTTTGGGGTGATAGGGAGACAACTCCAAAGAACCCCTGGAAGGTTCGGAAAATCGGCCCATTGAGCGAGGTCTTAACCCACTTAGGATATTCCTTCTCTTTCCCACCCTGTGGAGATCCAGTCCTTCGTGCACATCCCGGTGGCCCATGCACAGCACCAGCAACGGAGCGAGACACAAGTGAAGATGCCTTGGTGCCCGGAAGCGCCGACAAACGCGGAAAAAGCGATGCACCGTGACAGGGAAGGGCTTGGACCTGGGTGGTGCTTGGGGGATGTGCCGATCCTGTGGCGCCGAAACGCTGCGATTTCGAGGATCCACATCTTGCGGTGTTCGGTCCAGGAAGTGGAGCACAGCTGAGACGAAGAAGAAAAACATCGCTTATCATTCACTCTTGGCCTTTGGAGCCATTGCCATTGGTGTTTCTTGGACGGAGCCAAGGCGCTGTAAGCCGCCAGTCGAAGCGCCCAGAGTGATCGACCTGGCAGGATGGAGACAGCCTCGCTTGTATCGAAACGGAAAAAGACAGAAGTTGCACCAGGTGTCCCTTCAAGATCAGCAAAGAAATACTTTGCATATCGTTGCATACATTCAACTCTTGAGAAGGAAAAGGATATACAAAACGGAGCAAAAAAGAATGGCCGGATGCACTCGAGCATCTCCAGCAAGACAAGCAGCTCCTCATCCCCAGCAGTCATTATCCGTTTTGGCCTCAAGTGAGTTCACAAAACGTCTCACGAAGGACGGCGTGCCAAAGGTCCATGCCATCAGGTTCCATGTTCATCTTCCCGGGACTGACTTCTCCTCAAAATGCACACATGGGCCAATCTGTGCGTGTGTGTGTGTCCGGAACTGTTCAGGGACCCCTGGCAAGCTCTCACGAGGTTGGTAGGTCTGGTCTCTGCGAAGTGCGCCACGCGACGCGCCACGCCACACCCATCACCGAGTTCACTCGACACGACCGTTCGTGCTTCGCTGGTTGTTTTGGGGGTGTGAAGGTTCGTGGCTGTGCTGTGGAGGACGGTTTTGGGGGGATTGTTGAACAGCACTAGCAAGCAAATCCCAAAGGATCCAGAACAAAAAAGGAAACACCATCAAAAAGAGTTACCGGTGGTTCCAAAGACTTTGACAGAAGTATCTGTTTGTTTCTTTTCAACGGCCAAGTGACACATGCTGTGCCAAGAATTCCGCCACGGCCGTCATGCTCTCGGCATCCAGCTGCGCCAGTTGTAAGGCGGAGCGCCTCAGATCCAAATGTCCAACCAAGGTCATCCAAGAGTATGTTTGCTGGTTTCTCGCCCATATAATGTGAAACCAGGAATGGACACCGTGTCCAAAACGATTTAAGTCTACCATGTGATTCTTCCATATTTATGTGGCTTTCGAGGCTTGCATTACCTTGACAAAATATTCAAACACCTCCGAGAATAAAAGGTATTCCATTGGTTCGATCTAAGCACCTTCTTCAGCTCACCCTGATGTTGGATTCTGTGATTGCTTAGCAACTTGTCGAGGTTGGTATGCTGGCCAAGCTTCAAAAATCCTCATCAATATGATTGCGCATCCCTAGCAACCCTTCCCCTCAAACCATGCCACGATGCATGTTCTTTCTTTGGGTATACTGGACCTCGAGGATGTCATCAATCTGGAAATGGCCTAACAATCTAAAAGCAAAAATATCCTGAACGTCACGTGGTTGAAATGTTCCCCCCATTCGATCCTCTTCTTTTCATCAAAGTCCTGTCATCTTTCATCCGTGGTGCGTGCGTTCAGCTGCCTCAATGTCACCCACCAACTTCACCACCTTGACCTTTTGCTCCTCGACGAGGGGCCGGCGCGTGGGCCCCACGAAAAGCGAACAGCCTAAAGAAAAGCGAGCCACAGCTGATCCTTCCTTTCTGGAGAATAGGAGACGTAAATTCAGGGTTTTGACCCTCAGAATGGAAGACAAATCCATCATTTTGCAAGGAAGATTCCTTCTTTTCGCGCCGTTTTTTTGACCTGACACCTCTGAAGCGGACCGTAGACGACCCGGCGACCAACCCCTGCAGGGCCTGGCTGAGCTGCGGCTTCTTTGGTCGCGGAGCTTCAGCTTTTTCAGAGCATTGAAACCTCCACGAGAGACTGAGAGTCATGAGTCCCAGTCATGACTCACTTTTACTTCATGTTGACTCATTTTACCCCGAACTGGTAGTGGTGGATTATGACTTCTAGGTGGGGTAGTTCTGGTCAAAATGGAAGTTTTGGGTACTCTAGAGAAGATGGAACTGCGACATTTGGAAGTCTCAAAATCAGGTTTTGCTGGACCACGTCACACAAGACTTCTTACTTCAGCAAAACACAGGAGATGTCCAGATGAAGGTCGTGTCAGTTGGCAGAGGACATTAGCAGCACACAATGACCCTCGTGCGTTTGTCGCTTGAACTGCATTTCGTTCAACAAACAAAGCTTACAATCAAATAACCAAATATTTATATTTATATAATAGTAGTAACTGTGTTGAATCCTCAGCTGCAGATAGGGTCCAAAAAACCTACTGTATCCACCTCTTCCCGTGGGGCGCGTTTCGTTGCCCAAGCATCGTCGGCACACATTCCCCCACTCAGTCGTAGCTGCTGACAATCGGCCCAGAACTTCTCAGAAACAGAACCTCCTGGACCTTCCCTCGTTTTTGGCAAAAATTCTTCACACCATCCGATCCTTCTTCCATCTTCTTGCTTCCCCGTCCGCCGTCTCCACCTCTCCGGCTCGATCGCCTCGCTGGCCCGGCGCAAGATCGCCACGGCCGCGTCGCCCGCGGCACCCGAGACCGAGCCACTGGGCCTCCTGGGTGGGTTTCGGCCCGCGGAAGGGGACGGCCCACGGTGTGCCAAGCGGAAAACAAGGAGACGACGGAAAGGAACCGGGACCGAAACTGTGGGTAGCAAAGTGCATCAACAATCGCTCAAAGCAATCGCGGGAATCGTTACCTCAAACAATCATAAATTCAAATAAGTAAGAGAAGTATTTCAGAGTAGATGGCACAAACCCAAAGATGCCTTTTATATAGGGGTCCAGGCAAACCACCTTTAGCCTGAAACCACTGTAGAAGAACGAGACAAGCATGAAAACTGTCCTGTTTTGCCCCTTCGCCTTCAAGAGCTCCGAAGATAAACATCTCACCACGTTCTGGCCTGACGCGAATGTCAGGGTTAGCAAGGAAACTTCATTGGCGACGTCGCCTTGGGAATTCATGGGCATCCTATGGTTGGTGGACAAGTTCGACCCTGCCAAGTGGGATACTTGTGATCACCGCTTCAGACTGCTAAGAATGCTGCTTTTCACGTTTCTCAGAGCGGAAAAGGTTTCAACGCAAACTACTGAGAAACCTGTTCGGCTGCAGAATCCATCCACCTCCGATGCAAACGTCACCTCCTCCGTCCCTCCCTCCGTCCCTCTCTACCACCGCCTCGGCTCTGGCGCGCATAGACAAAGCCCGCGGCGAGCTTAGCGAGGTTGCCACGCTCCATCTCTTCCCAGGCGTCCGCGACATCGCGCCTCAGAGCTCCGAGGAACGCGGCGAGGCACCACGGCGAGGCGCCCAACGACCGCGGTTTCTCGCCGGCCAGGGTCATGGTTGGGTCGGGCAAACACCAATGGATCCTGTGTCTCCAAAATGGAGAGTGATTGGTTCTAGGTAAACCTCTTATTGGGGGGGGGGAGCCTGTACCTGGGGCCGAAGTCGACCAACCCGGAGTCAACGCAGCGTGGTGCTTGCTGCCCAAACGGCTGCGTGAGCATGCAGCCTCTCCCCCGTCGCGCCAAGCGCAAGGCTCGGCGCAGCAGCAATCGCAACCTGAGCCTGAGTGGAACGAGCAAAGGTTGGAGGAGATGGACTATAGAATGTAAGACGGTTGATGAAAAAGCAACATATATTGTGCAACAATGTGCAACATATATTGTGAGGTTTGGCCATCCAGGCTAAGTTTCGCCTCAACAGAAAACACCCAACCAGCCTCCACTTCAATCCACCCCCAAAAGAAATTCTGACCACGTCGTCGTTGTTCACCACACCGGAGGCCAACGACACGGTATCTTTTTCCAACACCGCCTTCGTTCGACTGTACGTCCACGGACGGTTCGCCGAGCCGGCTCGGCTCGGCACTCCAGGTGCAACGAGACTTCGACGGCCGTCTCATCCAACAGCGCCACGCCTCGGGCCGGGTGGCCGAGCCATGGGACGACCTTCCCAGACAACCGGGGAGGTTGGAGGTTGGAGGTGTGACAAAACCACGGACTTACACTCCCGGGAACTAACATGGTTACGTGGATGGCCTGGCCCCGAAAGGAAGACCAAGAAATCCACTACAAACAGGTGGTGCACGCCACTTCCATGTTAGTTCCAGGGAGAGTAATGCATCTGGTGTGGCACTGGTGTGTTGACAGGTCAAGCTGTTTCTGCGATAGCAAAATGCAGTGATGCAACCCCCTATCACTTGCCAATGCGCCTGAACGGCCGGCGGCATAATGCGCCAAAGCTGTACCAAGTGCTTCCATATGACAGAACTGGTGTTACTCCTTGCAACTGGCCTCGCAGTCATTGCATTGACTGAATTGCAAAGAAAAACATATTGATAGCCATGTGGTATTCAATGTGCAACAGGATACCAAGCATCAAATGCTGCCCCTCAGTTCCTAACGTGTGCAAAACGATAGCTGAGACCTTTCCAGGATCTGCAGGCATGTTCTTGTGTGGTTTTCTCAGCAGTTGTGGCTGCTCCTGTTGAAGAGCAAGTAAAAGCATGTAAAAGCCGGCGGGATGCATCTTCAATTGACTAGCATTGTGAGCATCCTCATGACGCTCAAGTGATGACTCCAATGACAAGCTTGACAATGCAAAGTGCACCCCTCGAGTCACTGAAAATGGATACAGTAGCTGTCTGTTTCAAGCAATGCATTCCAAGCAGAGCCCATTCATTGAGGTCTCGCAGCAGGTCGCGGCACAGCGCGGCGGGGTCACAAGATGTTCCCCCAAAGTCGCGAGGAGTTGCGAAGCTAAGTTTACAATCAGATGCAGATTCATTCTCATGTTTCAACTTTCAACAAATGGGGATACTTGTGACCGCATCACATCGGTTTCATGTGTTGGCGACCACCGGTGAGGTGACCTGTATTGGCAGCCCTGCTCAGCAGAGCTTTCAATCAAAGGCATAGAAGGGCACCTTCGGCCGCGATGGCCGTTCTTTCGGAGGGCGTCGCAGCAGTGGGTCCTTCCAGGAGTCACAAGACGGGGTGGTGTTTAGTCCCATCCAGTGAGTGGATGTTCTGGCCACCCCTAACCTCCATGGATCGCATCCCTTTGTGACTGCTGGTTGATGTTTTTGGTTTTGGGAAGATCTCATCCATCCCCTCATGCGCTCCATCATGTCATCCATCCCCATGACCCGCATCTGCTTCGCATCTGCTTGTAGTTGATCTGCCCCTGAGAAGCCTCTTCACCGATGTTCAGGAACTCCCCCAACGGAGATCGTTTTTTTGCGGTGGGAACCAACGGACGCAGTAACAAACGGCCTTTTTTCCGATACGAAGATAGGGGGGCCAAGTTGTTGGCATGAAAAGGTTCTGTGTTTGCTCCACTTCCGCTGAGCTTCTCCGGCTGAGTTCTCCAGCTGAGTAGACTTAGCTATTGGAGGCCGAAGGTGCAGGAACCTGGTCGCAGGGGTCTCCATGGTCCATGGCGGAGGTGGCTGAGTTGACGTGGAAACTCCAACCAATGCCTGTTCAGCTACTTGTCCTTTGTCCATTGGGATTTGGGGATGCTACACATCATCTCTGAATATCTCTGGTACCTTTGAAGGACATGTCTTTGTAGGTCTCTGGAACTCCCAACTAATTCCCGAGATACATTTCAGGTCAGCCACCAATCCGGGTTCATGATGCCAGCAATAATTACATGGCAATATTCATCATACGCCTTGCACCTTCTCTCGTCAACAACTCTGTGAAGATCTCATGTGCGGACTCTCGCATTTGTTCCACTGCCACGGAATCACGGTGAGAATTGAACATCACAACTCACAAGAACTACTGCATTCAAGAAGTGAGCGTATCTCTAACTGAAAACCCTTCGTGGGACACCGTTCCTCTGCAGCTCCCATCCGCAAAACAAAAAAAACACGCCCCCAAAACAAAGGTGCCACGTGCCACGGCTTGTCGTGGCTCGCTTTGCGCCACGGGTCTTGCTTTGGCTGAACCCGCCGATGCACGGCCATCGTCTTCTCGGTGCCTTATAGACTTTGAAGAAGTTGCTTTCCGCCGAGGCCATCAGCGATTGGTCGCTGGCGATCGATATACTCCTGGGCGTCGCGTCGACGTTATCGTCGCGTCGGCGGGCTGGGACCGGAACGACAGTCCGGCAGTCGTGTGGCCATGCTGCCGTCGCTGTGTCTGTCCTCTGTTTTCCTCAGTTGATCTGTTGAGGAAGGTAAAAAGGAACAGAAAAGGCAAACACTCAGCCAGTCCTCACTCCAGGATTGTCGTAGGCACAGCTTGTCTCACCTCACATCGCTGCGTCGAGACAACGTCAAGCACCAGCCCTAATCTTGGTTGGACTGTTGTGAAGCGTCCATTCTTCAGACTCACCCTCTAGAAAATTCTGAGCTATGGCATCTGTGGGAATTTCACATGACGATTTTGTATTTCTAAGGAGTCTCTAGAAACCTTTGCAGGACCAGCGGTCCAAAAAACCACCGCCATCGGGCTAAAAGCCCCAGGAAACCGGGCATCCAGTGAGAAGCCCTGGCAAATATAGAGAAGTCTTGTAACCATGCGAATATGGATTGATTTCAGTGGTTTCCAGGGTCGAGATTGTTCTGAAAATCATGAAACTGAATGAAACTTCCTCTGCTTCGAAACCCAGCAGCTTTCCATAGCTTTCCATCTAGAATCTAGGTTTACATCAAAAGGACTCGCACAACCTGCTAGTGACTTTCAACTAAATACACGTTCTTTAAATGTAGTGTTCAATGGTGCTCTCATCTTGGATCACTCTAGAATCTCCTCCCACGCAAATCCTTCAAAGAATCTCCATTCAGAGTGGCTGTTGTAGAGATTGAAGACCAGCTGTAGACCTTCTGTGCAGCTACCTGGCCCAACTCACCCCTTTTTGGCCAAGAGAACATCACACTAAGACCAAGAGGGCATCACACTATATGCATACTATGTGTCGTTTGACCAGGTAGTTACTGTCATATTGGCAGATGGTGACAAAGTGCTCATCTGCGTTTGGGACCCGCTCAAGTTCAGCTTCAAGATTGAATGTTGGCAAGCAAGGAGGATTGAATCAGAGCATCCACAAATCACCGATCTGTGATTCAAACCTGATGTGATTCACCTCTCAACGTCGGGAAACAGACCCAGAGAACTTCCAATCAAGATCCAAATCAAGATCCAAGTCGGTGTCTCAATTCTCACCGAAAGATCTCCACGTAGCGAGACCTCGCGAGGTCTCACCACACGAGAACGCTTGGTGTTTCCAAGGCGACCCGGGCCCTGACTGAGACCCGACCGCGCATCGTTTCGGAGCACCGCAGTCCGATCACCCCAAGCACTAGACTCGACACTCAGACAGTCGGTCCCCTGCAGTCGTCTCGGCGCGTCATGCGCTAAGCACAGGCCAGTTGTGGCACAAGAGATGCGCCGAGCTCCTGTCCCCAATGCGGTGCGAGATGGACTCAACATTGAAATTGTGGACGGGTTTGTTCGGTTGAAGGAATTCAAAAACCCCTTGAAGTCCATGAGGCCTTCTAAGCCCCATCACCACATATAAAGGCCGAGGTGCAGAAGGTGGAGAGTCACATTGCCTCCACCAAACGGGTCACCGGGTCATCCAGTTGGATGGAAGGTGCGCCGCGCTGAACCCGTTTGGTCTCGGTGGATCGTCTTCACCCCTGAAAAAAACATGGCATTCTACAAGCCTGCGACGGATGCGTTGCTGTTTGGAGATCAGGATGACGGAAGACCAGTCTGAAAAGGGTCAATCAAGCCGAGCCTACTTACTTGCATCCACCTTCCAGCGCAAAGGGTTTCATGAGAGAAGCCAGGTATCCGCTGCGCGCGTGCGAAGCGGAGGCAGTCTTGTAGCAAAAGCTCAATGATGCGCACGGCGATGGAATTGGAACCCTGTAGACCTTCGGCACACGATGAATGCAGCGATGCCCAGGGCATGTCTTTCATCAAAACAATTTTTGTCATCAAGACGTGTCCAAACTGGGCGAATGTGATATGAAAATAGGAGACCCTAATAGGCAGCTCTTCTATCTATTCTATACCTTTTGCCACCTGAGAAGGGATTACGACTAACGCCAGACTAGGAGGGAACTGTATCATGCAAGGCTCAACCAGCTTTCAAGCGCCCGAGAAGAAAAGCCCCGCACCATGGGTGGAAGTGAACAACCACTGAAAAGCAGTTGGCTAGCACACCATCATCTGCCTGTGAGCCTTTTGTGCCCTCAGAAGTCTTGTGTTTGGAATTCCTTCTAGTAACAAAACATGAACTGGGTGATGCAGTGATGCAAATAATGCATTATCAACTATCTTGCATTCGACGCATCACCAACTCACCAAACGTAGCCTCCACCAAAAAGTAACAACAGCAGCGGGCTGACGCGGATTCGCATCTGCCCTCTCCCCCTGAACTCACTTCGCTCACTTTCGTAACTGTCTAGACATAAAGACCTGTTACAGGGCGAACCTTCTCATTCGAGGTTCGTGAGCCGCGCAGCCGCCCACAAGTACCCAGCGTGAGCCCAAGAGCCCAACTTCGAGAAACCCTTTCATTCGACGCCCTAAACCAACACACCAACCTTCGGTTTCACCGTGTGGCTTCGCACTTTGGCAGAGGAAACCACCCCACGCACCGTGCGCGAGAAAAAGGCGCGGCTCGGCTCCCAGACGGTCTGCAAGTGGCCGTCGGGGCTGACACGTGTGACCTCAATGCATTGAGATGGCCTCGGTCAACGGAGAACAAAGAGGACCGTCCAGTGTGAACCACCGGGGCGGCGTTCTGAAATGTGGCCCAAAACCGGCGGCGGGTCTTCCAAACTTGACGCCCTTCATTTAGAGTCTTAGAGGTGTCTTCTCTCAAAATGAAGGGCTCTGACACATCGATGCACATCTACTTAGTAGCACTTGCCAATGAATGTAAAGAAAAGGAGTCCAGATAAACCCACCATCGGCCATGGGAAGCAATTCACCGATCAATCCCCCGAACGTTGGGCGGACGAGGTGGGATCCTTTTGACCCACACAACTGTAGCATTTGCCGTTTAGAACATGTCACTGAAACAATTTCATGTATTGCAATTTGGACATAAGACCCAACCCATGTTGGGATCTTTTGTGGAAGAACCGTCATGAGATGATCCATCTATATATAGTGCATTCACTGGGCATGTTCATGCAATCCAATGAATCCAATGTCATAGATTCCATGTGTATATATATATATACACACATTTGTCTCTTTCATGGGACCTGTTAGAGGCTGGTTCCATTTATTCGGATCCTCCTCCGGCATGATCACATCCCAGGCACACTTGCACCGCCGGAAGATCCTCCAAAACGACAGGCGCGGACACGAAGAGGTGGCCAAAAACGCATCGGTCACGAAGAGGTTTGCCATGCATTAAATCAATTCCGAGCCTCAAGCCTTAAGCTGCTTGAGCTTCGTCATTTAGCACCAGGGCCAGCCGATACTTGAAGTGATCGAGTCACAGTCACACTCAAATGATGGTACAATCGGTGAGAATCTCTCATGAAAATGACATTCAAAGTCCTGGAAATGGTACTTAAACCATCCCCTGGATTGAATCATGATGACGATATCAGTAGCATCCAAGTTGTGGGGAGATCCCAGCAGCATGTGGCACCAAATTGGCCACGAACGCTTCCACCCTCTCATCTCCAGCACTCCTCGACCACCGCAACTAAACACCTTAGACCAGCAGTGCTTCACTTCAACATCCAACTACAGTAAGCCTGGTGATGCCTTGAGAGTTGAACGAGCTTCCAGAAATCTTCAGGGTGTGAAGATCATCTTCTCGAAAACGCGCAGATCTGAGCCTATACCCTTATACCCTTGCGACCTCCTGGCCACCATCAGTTCTACAAGGAAGAATATGAACACTGAGACCTTACCGTAGCTCTGCTGTTCAAGCAACTGCCTCTGGGTGTTGGCAACGCTCCCTCCAACTTCTGAGGTGTCTCACGCATCCTGCAGGCTTTGAATTGAGAGCTGCCCTGGCCTCACAGGGACAATGACCAACAGGACCAGGCTCTTGCTGTCAATGCTTGCTGGAAAAACGGGCAGCATAAAGATCAAGCTTCAACACATGCTGCATAGTAGGTCCTTGAATCCGAATCCGGAATGTCATGCGAGCCTTGACTGAACGGTATGATATGTCTGAAAAGTGGAATTCTCATGCATCCAGCTCTCACATTCTGCATGTGCGAGTACACCAAAGCGGCACACTTTTTGTCGGGATAACCCAAGAACATGAAGGTGACCCTATCAAAAGAAGAGTATTTATCATGGGTGTGGCTCAAAAGACATCCATGGAAGAATCAAAGAGCATTGTCCTTCCAACTGTACTGAGTGTGGTGTCTGTGGAAGACTCATGAGTCTTGGCCATAGTGTCAGACCTATCAGTCCGCGCCTTTTGTTGAGCAGCGTGCCGGCAGGTTTGTAAGCAAGCTTCGCCTGCTGGTGTGCTGCTTGGTCCAGCCTTTCAGCATAGCAACAGAGCAACAAGGACCACTGTGCATCACAAAGGAAAACACATTGCCACATTCACTGACAAGGCAGAACTGAGATTACACAAAACATAGCCGCCCGCTCCATCCCAAGAACAGCGTTCAACCCCTTCCAGTCACCCTATGTCACCCTTCTTTTTTCGAGCCGACGCGGGGGTCGGGACATCGGGACCTCACATGAGCACACAATCTTCTTGTACTTCTTTCACCAAAGTGCTCCATCCGGTGTCCAGGTCAAAAGCTGCCTTCCTCATGGCATCGTACTCCCAATCCAACCGCACGGGCTTGTCCTGAACACTGCTCCCAATCCAAACGCTTTGACCCAGTCGTGCGGTTGGAGCGGAGCGAATCCAGGAGGGAGATCCATACAAACGTAGAATCTAGATGGATCCAATAACTTAGTAGGTTCATGGTCTTCTAGAATCCAAATTCCACTACAACACAACAGGAAAATGATCGCAAAACAAGCATCGTGTCACCAAAAGCATTTTACGCTGCCACCCATTTGCAGGAATATGATAGCAGGTTAACATCCCACAAATGAGCAACAGACTTGATTCACAGAGAGAGAGAGAGAGAGACACACACATCCCCAACACATCCCCACTTCTCTAATGTATAGACTTAGAGCCCCCCTCGCAGAATGGTTTTACATCTCCATCTGTTTCTTTTCTCTGAATCACCCGTCTACAGGTCTACATGACATACTGATCATGTCTCTTCGGTCCTTGTCAAAGCCTTCGGGCTCCATCAGCCCCACAAAGGACCACCGCGCGGCTCCGGGAAGCTGACGGGACTCCACCAGGTAATGCTTCCGTGTCATGCGATGGGCGGCCACCTGCACATAGGGCTGCGAAGCATAGCACCTGCGACCGACCGCGTTCGGGCGGCAAGAGGCGACGTCGAACGGCGGTCCGTGGTGTCGAAACGGGTTGCAGAGAGAGGGAGAGGGAGAGGTTTCAGAGCGAGGTTTGGTGCGAACGGAACATGCAACCCAACATGAAAGAAAGCATCTTCTATGGGTGGATTCCCGGACCGTCTTCCGTTGTCATTTTCTGGATACAAATGACGTAAGAATCTCAAGAAACGTCTTCCTCCTCCGTTTCTGGGTGGGACGCCATCGCGCGCCAACCACGCGAGGGATCAGCGCGCGAGCGATCAGGGGCGCTCGGCGCTCGACACGACCTGAAGATCATCCGCTCGACGTGGCTGGTCTCTTGAGGCAGCTCTGCAGTGATCAGGTACTCGCCACCACGGGTCACGCTGAAGGCGACCATGGCATCCCTCACGGAGATCCAGTTCGAACGGCACACCAGTTGATGACCTGGCGTCTACCACGTCCCGTTTAAAGGGGATGACCGAAAGGGGACCGCGAGGTCGGTGGGAAAGAGGGACTGGCGGTCTGGTCGGTGCTTTTTGAGCTTTCTGACGGACTGGTCGCCACAAAAAGGACATGATTTTGTTGGGTTTTCAGGCATGGTTTGGAGGAGAACCATCCCTTTTGGTGGATTCCACCCACCTGCTTCAAGGAAAGTCTTCCTTACAGTAAGGGGCCAATTATGGTCATGATGAGGCTTGAAGAAAATAAAGGCAGTTCAACGAGTGCCCAAAAGGCTCTACTACATAAGTGAGGCAAGCGGCTGTAGAGGTTCTCGCCATCCACTTTCTCATAGACCTTACAAAGGATGGGAACCGCCTCAGGCCTGCCAGGCTTCTTCATCAACATCCGGGGATCGAATTGTTCGATGGCACACACCACTTCACATGGTACAGCATTCTGCGGGACCGAGACCACGAACTCCGGCTCATTCATCCGCACGACCTCCCCAGGGTTCGCAAAGATCCACTCGTACCACGCCAGAGGGGCACCATCGGGACCCACATGCTGAACGCCCTTCCGCTGGAGCTCATTTGCATCGGCACTTTCGGAAGGGCTCATGCCTGAAGCCATTTCAGGAGGCATCATACCTGGCATCATCATGCCACTGGCCATCAAGGAGAGCTCTGTGGGGGGTGGTCTCACCAGCTCGAAACGGGGAGGTGGCATGTTGGGTAAAGACACATCGCCGGAGTTCACCAGTCGACACTCGAAGATGGTGCCAAAGTACTCATGGAAGTCCTCGGCGTTCAACCAAAAGAAGCCATCTTCACGCTTCTCAGGATACATGTCCCCATGAGACAAAGTATATGGGACCGTGATGTCTTGCAAGCCCCCATCATGTACACCTGGACCTCCACAAAAGACTTGGTAGTAAAGGCCACCTTCCCACTGGACAGCTCTGTTCACAGCATAGGGATAGTACGGATTCAACCTCACCCCTTGCAGTTCGCAAAGAGTTTGATTTGGCCGACACACGAAGAGCGTATCCCGCTGCAAGTCGTGGATGTAGATGAATAAGCGATCTGGAGACACATCCTTGGTATAGAAGCGACCCGCGACCCCACCTGTAAGGTCGGCCAAGGCATCTTCAACCTTGCCACCCCCACCAATGGCCTCCCATCCTCCCATATCATCTTCAGAGATGGCACTGGCTGAAAGGCGCAGGGTGTGAATCTTGGCATAAGCCTTCTCAATGAGGCTTGGCCAAATGACATTGGGGAAGTGCTCTGATCGGCAGCAAATCGGAAGGTTCCCATCTGCGTCGTTCCTGCCCGGCCGTCCGACCGGCACATAGTCATCGACCTCGACCCTCATCCAGGTCCCGTGCTTGAACAGCCGGGCGATGTAAATGGATCGCCGGGTCTGCCAAGCGTAAAAGAGTTGCTTCACCAACTTGGGACGCAAAGAAATGGCCTGCAAGGCTTCCACAAAGTAGCCATTGTCCAAGGAGCCTTGATAGATGCGGCCGCAATGGGTCTTGCAGGAGAACTCATCAAAGAGATGTACCGCATCCGCATGCTGAGCAAAGTCAACCAACCTCAACCAGGTGCTGCTGGAGACCCCGTTGTGCGCGAAGTTCGGCACGGCTGTGGGAGCCAAGAGGGAATGGGCAGGATCGTACTTGCCGGCGATGTAGTACTGCCTTGGGGGTCGCGGCAAATGTGTTGGACGCGGAGTCGCAAAAAGAGCGTGTTCCCCCAAAAACCAGGGTACCAAGGATTAAGGGGTGTCTATTTAGAGCCCCGAAAAGAGGTTGTAGATTCCCAGATTTGGGGCATGTGCCGTGATTTGGGAAAAAAAGTAAAAAGCGGCCCAAAGCAAACCAGGGGGTGCTGGTCATTGGGTGGAAAGGGCACAAGCGCATTGGAGAGCACCGTACCAGTGAGGCCCAAGTCCGCAAACTCATGGGGGCTGTTCACCCAACGTCCATCCCGCAAACTGCCTTGCTTCTCCCGATCCGCCACGGCGGAGCTCAGGGTCATGATGTGCATCTTGGCCAATTCCTCCTGCTCATAGCGATTGCTTTCGGCATGAAACCAGCCCTGGTCATGAAGCTCCACCTTCTGGTGAGCGGCCAACTTGGCATGGAGGTGACCCTCCTCGTCCTCTTCCACGGGAGCATCGTCTTGCAAAGGCATGCCATCCGGTCCAAACAGAACACCATCGTGCGCAGGAGCCTCTGTGGCCTTCTGTAGCTTGGGAGTCGTCACTGGAGCTTCCGAGTCCCGTGGCGCCTGCACGGTGCGCTTCTCCAACGCACTTCGGTCCACCACTTTGGTCTCGTCCAAGATGTCATTTGCTTTGTACTTTTGAGTGTCACCAAGCACGTCTTTTGGGTAGCCTAAGGAGAGCATGCTGGCGACCTGCTGCAGGGGTCGCAGCAGCCGCTACGGGTACACTATCGAAACATTCAATGAAAATCGGGCGCCAAAATGGCTGCAGCATGAAAATATTGTGAAAACACGTCAATGCAGGATGCTGGCTTGATTTTGTTCTGTTTTCCAACCAATCTCCAACCAATCTCCTCAGAAGCCATCTGAGTTCAGCACGTAAATACATCAATATGGCCAGTTTCCTGCAAGTGGACCAATGAAATAAACAGCAAATGACTTGCATCCTGAGAAGTCCATCCAAAACAAAGGAGATGCAAAACACACGGGCAGGTGTCACTTTCTTCCGAATCCGCAAATCCTTTCACCAGGATCACACCAAAACAAACTCTTTCCGCCCCACGGCCAAGCGCGAACCGCCAAGCGCGAACCGCCAAGCGCGAACCGCCAAGCGCGATGCTCCGCGGTGCTCCGCGGTGCTCCGCGGTTCCGGCCACGTGCAGGGCGGCCTTGTTGGCGAAGCACACCCACGCGCCATCGTCCGAGGATGCCAAGGCACCGGCACAAACAGCCAGCTTCACCTGCGACGGGCGGGGCAGCGGAGAGCTCGGGGCGGAGCTGGTCCGAGCCCGGGGTTTTTGGAGGGCCCAAGGATTCTTAGGGTGGTTGAGAGTATATATGTGTTTCTGTTTTGGGTCGATGTTCCAAAAGGGTCGCTTGGTGTGATGAGTGGCCAGTGGCATCTAGTGGCCTTCTTTCTTCGACATGCGAACCTGAATTGTTGACGACTTCAGGTAATTTCCAAGAGACATACCGCTTCGGTCATCTGCCTTGACAAATTATGAGCAACCTTGGCCTGAGTTGGCGCTTGCCCCATTTACAGTAAGTAGGAAAAATATCCCCAACATAGCAGTTCCTAGAGCTTCCCCAAGAACCACAAAAGCAAGTCACAGCCTCGCTGACGAGTTGGCTTCTGGCAGAGTTCAATTGCCAGCAATACACCTGCACCACTTCGGTTCGCAAGACTCTGCACCAACAATGAACTCTCCAAAGCAATGGTATTTCAGCTCCAACCAAAGGGAACATTTGCACTTGGCAAGTCACCACCTTTTGTCCTCTGCACAACAAACTTTGAGTTCAGAGTTCCAAAACAACACTTAGCTGTCCGTTCTCTGGACCTGCATCGTCGAAAAACACGTTCCACCCCCTCCTCCCCTCCGCCTGACCATCCGCCAGGCGGCCAATTACAATGGAGGTCCCCTGTGTGCGGGACATGGTCACCTGGCACGGGCATCCTATGCATCCGCGAAGAGCCGCCTGAAACCGATCTGCTGAGTTGAGAAGATGTCCTGAAGAAAAAGGCCTAGATGCTTTTTAATCTTCTCGTTCCCCTGCTCGTTGTGTCGAATGGAATGGCAGGCGCACCATCGGCGGCAGAAGCTCTCGGTCTGCAGGAACTGGCACCACGACGGCATCGCTCACCAGACGTGACACAGTGCGTCTTCGCACATCTCCCCAGATTGGCGAAGAATATCGTGTTTGGAGGCTCACCCCCCGGTCCGAAACCGCCAGATGGCCAAGTTCACTTCAAGTGGATCTGCCTTTTTCAAGGGGTTATGTCGAACGAACACCTGGAAATAATGCAAAAAGCAGCAACTTGCTAGTTGTCACTAGTAAACACCACTCCAGTTCCAAGTCACGTTTTCTCACAAATCAGTCAATTTCACGTCCACCTTACACGTCCTGTTCGTTGACTTGCGTACACTCTTCGGCCCCATGTCACTAGATGTGACGTTATAATATCGTACCTGCGAACACCAACCGGTTGGACCCAGATATCCCCGAGCGTTCGACCAGGCCTGTGGTGGGTGGAAGCCTCAACTTCAGCGGCTCTTCGTGCTGGAGCTTGCCATTGGGCCTCCGGCCATCGCGGCCGCGGAAACGGAGCTGCCGGGCAAGGCGCGCGCGGTCAGCTGGCCGGGGTGAAACGGAGCTCTGTGGAGGTTGGCGTGAAAGGGACGGGCCACGAGTCATGACATCCATCTGGAAACCAAAGTAAAGTCGTACTGTAGTCTGTGCACGAGTGCCGGACGAAATCTTGTATCTAAGTCCAAGGACTTACTTTGGTCTTCGCACTTGTTTGTCGGATTCTCATATAAGATTTTGTATTTGTCATATATAGATCTATCTGTCTATCTCCACACCCAGTACTTGCACAATCCTTCGTGATGCAAACATCATGTCGTGGTGTCCCAAGACATCCTTTGCTGCTGCGCGCTTTTCGCGCCTGCATCATGCTTTCCGCCCTGTGGGGTGGAAAATAACCAAACAAAATACCGCCTAATTACGCCTTTCGGGGTGAGCGCAGGGGGGGTACCCAAACCTGACCACCGAAAAGCGCGCGTGCGCACCCGGAACGGCACGTCAGCCGACGTCTTCATGGGTCCAAGGTGCCAAATCACCATGACGATCACACTCTGTGGACTCGCCTCCCGGTACGGATTTGGCGCAAGGTGAAGACGGTAAAACAACCAAAGAAGACCCTTTTGTGGAGGAAAGTCAGTATATTGGCTTCGAGTTTCTGTGCCAAAAAAACGAACATCTCAGTGGGTCGACCAAATCACAGCTTTGCATCGGAAGACTCGCCGTGTTTCCTCCGGGCGAGTCGCATTTGTCGAGTCGCGCCATGCAGCACGGCACGCCATGTCACTCGCCCGGTCACCTGCGCTTTAGGAGCGTCCTGCTGAAATTGCAAGCAGGCCTCAAGGCCGGAAGGCCGGAACGGCAGGGTACAGTAGGCCATGCTTTCGATAGCTGCTTTCTTGGAAAACAATGTATATACATCTATTTGATATAGGAAAAGGATAGAAATGGTGTAAGTGGATAAGTGGATATAAGTGGACAATGGCAACATATGGCAACCCAGAAGACTTCACTGGCATGCTCTGTTCACTTCACCTCACAACTCTAAATCGCCCATAGAAATGGAATCTCGTTTCCTGAGGCCCTCAACTGCAACGGTCCCGGTTTCAGGATTCACTGCCACGTTGTAGACGCTGCCTTCATTCCTGGCAAAATCTCACCCAAACACAGTTGAGACCTGGACCGAGAAGAGCCGCAGTGGACCTGATTTGTTCTCTACATGTGGATGATCCACCTGTAGCAAGATCAGGAACCCAGACTCAAAATGATGGCAGCAGCAAGCCTGTTCTATAGCAGCTTCCTGAATCCCAAAACATTATTCTGCATACCGTGGGGTTTCAGCGCGGGGTACAGTAACCAGTTCAGCGCGACATCGCATGACTCTCGACCATCCGCACCCGGACCCAAAGAGTCGAGAGCTAGACGACTCCTCAGAGAGGAAACAACGATGAGAACCTGGGTAAACATGTCAGCATCGCTTTTGCTTCAGATTCCTGGGCGATGAGCTTGGAATCTCTCCCAAATGCATCAAAGACCCAACAAGATTACGGTCCCTCCAGCTCCTTCAACCACGGAGAACAACAGCTATGGATTCTTGTGACACTCGCTCAGTGAACTTACTAGCTTGCCATTTTCAGAGTTGCTGCAAACATCCTTGTCCGTCTGGTCGGTGCTCCGAAGACAGCGGGAGGTTTTCCATGATTTCAGCAACTGCACATGGTCACACAGGTCACAGAGATCACACATCTTGCCACCGAGCAGCTTGAAAAACAACGCGCGCTGCGATTTCACACTGTACCTTGCCACGGCGATGATGGCAGCCACGATCACTCAGACGACGCAATCTGAACCGACGTTTATCGGGCGGCCACGGGGTGTCCAGAGCGAAATTGGAACCCTGATTGACCAACCGAACATGCTGTTGAACCGACCACCTCGCTGGGAACCTCAGCATGATGTTGGGGGCGATGTCTGCTTTTTGACGTCACGATGTCTGCTTTTTGAACGAATTGTAGTCTTTGGAGCTCTTCTGCGGGAGGAAGCATACAAACAGTTCTCTCCCCAGTCTCCAAAACCAAGAGCCACGGCACTACAAATTGTGCAAGTCAAAGGCGATCCACAAAACTGGTTTGGTCTCTTAGACATTCTTAAACGCTATATTTGCAGTGCACGGTGTTTTTCACCCGAAGCATGCCTGGCACATCGGTGAAAACACCCTGCGCTCCCGCGACTCGCGCGTCCCAGAACCCACGACTCGCCTTGAGGGTTCCGTGACGAATTGTCGGCACAGCGTACTCCCCCCCCCAGAGGCACCCAGGCCTGAAAAAGGTGACATTTCGAGGCGAAGAAAGAATCTGCTTCATCCATCTTCATCCATCAATCGCCACTTACTCCGCTCCGCCAAAGAACCCACGTCGTCCCTGAAACATCCACCCCCTCGTCACCATCTATCCGCTCACCTCCCCTCGGTCCGTCGAGGAAGCTCGTCGAAACTTGAGGACTCCGGCAGGCCGACACCGGACTTGGTGTCGTAGACCAACTTATCACCTTCCACGTCCTCCAGTGCTTCGTGGTGCGGCGAATTCGCGGCCGTGAAGAGAACCGCGGGCGGTGCGGCGGTGCGGGAGCCGGCGCGGCCACGGAGCACGGCACGGTCGCCACGACTCGAGGTCTTCCAGGTGACCGCGGCGGTCGCAAGGAGAAGGCGGTCACGAGGCGAGACGAGAAGGCGAGACGAGAAGGGGCGGTCGCAGTCCTCGAAACCCTTCTCTTGCAGTCGAAGTAAACGGACGGTGGATGTTGAGGACTCCAAATTGGAAACAACAGATCACAGATGCCTCTCAGAGGGGTCTCTTCTTTCTTGCTTGCTTTGGGCTGCATTCTCCTCTTTCGGACTGGGTCTCCCAGCTGCAAAATGCACACCTTGTACCTCCTGGCCAAGGCAGGACCGAAAAGGAAGGTAAGTGTGGACTAGAGGCCAAGACTTCCATCAAACTCCCTGAAACGGCTTTGCACTCCATGAAACCTTCTTTTTCATTCTTTTTCAGAGGGCAAAGCTTCCATGTGAAAAATGCTAAGTCCTACAGCTCACAGCTCACGATAAAAGAGCTATGCCTTTGACTCATTTGACCAATCCTGGAGCTCATTGCTTGGAAAAATCCTCAAATCAAAAAAGAAACTGCATGTTATATATCACCCCCTGCCTTTGCATGCGCAAAGCATTCATGGTCTGAATGGCCTTACTTTTGGAATCTTTTGGACCTTAAACGAAGAACCATTTCTGGACACTGTATTCTGACCGTAGACTTCCCTTCCGTTCCAAAAGAGGATCAAATCCATTGCCCTGGGCGCAAACTCTGGGTTCGAAATATGACCCTTCCACTTACCATTCGTCCAAGCTTTTCCCTTCCTTCGAGGTGTCAGACCATTGGACCATTGGACCCAGTTGCGCCTGGCTCTGCAAGTTGAATGCCACCATTCGTTGGTCCATGACAAACGACAGCAATTGCCGTGCCTCGATCTCGCTGCGGCGAGACAGGGTGGTGAACTCAGCGAGGAGGAGTGGCGGAAAACAAGACTCGCGAGACTATGCCGGAAGGTTGCTAGGAGATTCTACCCCATTGGCATAGTGTAGACATGCCTTGAAGCACATTTTCAAGTCCAGCATGGACCAGCCTTCGCACTATCTGCAGAAGACAGCAGCGGTTGATTGTCTGGACCCCTCGCAGATAGCCTCAGGTCTCCAGCGTTTCAGAGCAACATCTTTTGAACCGAAAGGAATCAAGTCTTCATAATGATCTGGAGGTTGATTGATACAACCACCTGACCAGAATGGCCATCTCCTGTTTTAATCCACAGACTCCTCGAATCGTTTTACACCTCACTTCACACCAGAATCGCCATGGAAGGTCCAAAAGCTCTGAAGAGCAGCTCCAGCATCTTGGGGTCCCGAGCTGTCCGAACACCTGTTTCACCAAATCCATGGGCGTCTTGTTGCTGGCACAGCGTGACCGCGATACACGGTATACTCAGCGGCACGGCGGGGATCCGTAGGGTGCATGTGTGTGAGTCTCTCGTACCAGTAACACCTGAAACCACGCTCTGATTAGCTTCTTCTCAAGGAAGCATGTCTGTGTGTGTGTGCGTTGTTTCTTTGTTTGGGTGTTTCGTTTTGGTTGTTCCATTCAGGGTGTCAGACGCGCTTGACAGCGCTTCGGTATGGTGCACGGTCGCGCGGCCTTGCATCTTTGGCATCTGGCTTGGCCTTGCTACAAAGCCTGGGAACAGCGCAGATGTCTCAGCGCTTATGTCTCATCAAATGCAGCCAATCCGTTGGAAATTTCAAGAGCAAGAGAAAAGAAGAATTGGTCCTTGTTCGGTACTCTCTCTTTTTTTCCCATCCGGAAACCTCCAACATCCAAAGGGTAGGCCACTGGCCTGGCCTGGCCACCTACCCACTGAAGAAGCCTTCTACGTCCCAAAACAGAGTTCTTGCTGCGTTCAAGAGGCAGCATCCCAATGGCCACTGCCGGGATTCTCCGGTACCTGCCGGGATTCGCCACACCGTGGATGGCACGAACCAAGGCGCGGCTTTTCCACGCGGCTTTTCCATGGCTCCTCCTCCGGTCCCACTAAGCCATACGGGCCATATTTGGGCTGTGTCCTGCAGGGCCTGCAGGGGCGCACTGCTGGATGGCCACATGCAAGGGAGTCTTTCCTTGTGCCATCACAGCATTCACATTGGCTGCAGCCTCCGAGTGTTGAAAGAGTGAGTTTGAGCTCTCCGGGCTAGAGCCAGATCAGAAGATGTTTCTGCATTTGATGACCAAGGCCAAGAACCAAGTGGCTGCCCAGTTTTACCTCAGGAGGACATGTTTTCCTAGTTACCAGATGTTACCACTATAGTGTATGGAAAAAAAGATTGTACAGTACCCATATTGGGCTGGGATAGATGTCGTAGCGCACGGTCCATCCGGCGTTAGAAATCCAAAAGACCTTGAAAGAATGATCATTTGAGAGGTTGCTGCAAACATGTTCTTCTGTTACCTCTCTACTCCGGGATGCTTCGAAACCCACTCACCAAGCTCACAAAGCTCACGACAGCCAACATGGTCGACATGGTCGACGGCCTGAAGCAAGTGTCCGACCTCGTCAACTGATCCACCACTCTCAACCTGAGGCACGGCGAAGCAGCTGACATGGCGTCGGGCAGCATGGCGAACCGGTTTTGGTCATGTGTGGTGGTTCCATTTGGGGCCCAGGGGAAAAAATCGATTCAGCGAGGTGGTTCGGGCGCAAGAATTTGAGCGGTGGCGAGGTATGCGAGGTGTTTGATGTTTGTCTGGCGGATTTGGTCGGCTGAGCTGTGGCTCAGCTGTTCAGAGACTCACTTTTTTTGGGTTCCAAATACAAGCAGCTCGGATGCGTCAGCTCAAGCAAAGGGCCCCGACGGCCAAGTGCAAAGGCGTACGCAAGTAAGGCGTTCCCTCCTGGAAGTTCACCTGCCAAGGAAAGCAGTGCTTAAAAAAAGGCTTTGTCTTCGCAGCCGCGTCAAGCATTTTTGAAGGGATTCCGGGGTTCATCAAAATCCTGGATGGTTCGGTTGACCTCTGAACATGAACCAAATGAACTACCGGGCAGGTCAATCATCACGTTTTTGGGGGGTTCTGGTTTTCACACGCCGTGAACCTTTACCAAATCGGAGACTTCATCCTGCGCAAATCTCGGCGTGGATCCAGGCGTTTTGACTCGGGCAATGAAAGTGCTTGCTTGGCAGCGCCAGATTGTCACTGTCACCCTGGTTAGTCTGACTGACTTTGGGAATTCAGAGCTCAGAGCATGTTGGCTTGGCTGTACTATACAAAACATGCGCCCCAGAAAGGAAGTCCAAGATTTTGATCTCACTTTCTGGATGAATTGTGGAAAGCTCAAGTGGCTGTCAGCCTTCCAACAAAAGCGAGCCAAATTAAAACCGGCCCTCAAAACTGCAGGTGCTCAATCTGTAAGGAGATCTCCAACTGAACTCCCTCCAACGAAATCCATGCAGCAGCGAACCCACTCGGATCGAATTGGTCGCTGGGCAACACCACACTTCCCATCTTGAAGTCGAAGGTACAGTCATTCCATGCGGACAGCTGAATGGCCTTGCCGGGCTCGTAGCTGCTGAGCAAGAACGACTCGTTCCAAAGAACGAATGCATCTTCGCTCATGGAGTCAGGGCTGACCCTCTTGATGCTCGTGAAATATTTTTCAACCTCTTCCTTGGACTCTTCCTCATCCTTGTCATCTTTGTCATCCTCATCACCCTTCATGACCTGTACCTCAATGTATGGATTCATTCCACCCAAGACACATTCCACTGAGAAGTTCTGACCCGCCAGAATGGTGATTGACACTTCTCGATTAAAGGCCAAGATCCGTCGCATGTACTCTGGTCCCAGATGATGTTTGAAGGAGATGGATTTGCCAAGGATGGCAGACGTCAAGGGCTGCCAGCGGGCATCAAAGGTACCTCCCTCATGCTTTACCAACTGTTGCCCTTTTGGAACCAGTTGGATCGCCTGGGACTTCGCATGTTGGAAATTCAGCAGCACCGTGATCCATGGCACGGGGTCAAAGCTCACGGCGTCCATGTTGAAAAGCCGCACGCCAGGGAACACTCCACCCGGTAAGATGTTCTCAAGTTGATAGTTGATAGTGCACCCTGGTGAAGCAATGCCATAAAGTCCTGCTGTGACCACTCAAGCCACTCAGACCACTCACAGCATCTTGGCCATCAGATTTACCTCCCACTTGGATTTGATGTACTTGGTTTGCTTTTTGGGGGATCCAAATGATGTTTTTGCACTGATGTACTTCCCTTTCCACTACGGCGGCCCACGGCCCCAATAATACCCTCTACCACTTCTCCCTCTACCGCTCCTGTCACGGTCACGCGCGTGGACACGTTGCGCCCTGGATGCACCAGGGTTCCCCAGCGCCATAAATCGGGTAAGGCCACCCAGTCAGTCAACCCGATTGACGCACGTGGCAAAGATCTCGGCTAAGGCCCCACCTCTTCAGGCGGTGCTTCCGCCGCTCGGATGGGTGGATGATGGTGGATGTGTGGGTGGCTTGGACATGGTTGGACATCGGGAAACCGGATGTGGTTCACTGTGGGATGGTGTCTGAAAGGAAAGGACTCTCTTTTGCTGTGGATGTCCCAATCAAACGAGTTGGTTAGTTGGTGTTGAATTTTCCCAAACTGGGTGGAACTGGAGGTGTTCCGCAGAAAATTCAGCATTGAGAGTGTCCAGCAACTGACAAACGTCCTCCACATTCTGATAAGATTTCGGGTTCCATGCCATCGCTCCAGGCATCGCCCAGCATGAACTGCAGGAAATCTTCGAAGAAACCTTCATGGACGTTGCGCAAGCCACATGCAGGCAAACTTTGCAGACTTTTGATATTCAGGTTGGTGGTCCAATCTGCCAAGCCGGTGGTTCCAGCAAAGGATAGGACACATTCATCGCCACGACGGAAGAGTGCCACCACGTCTAATCCGGGAGCCAAAGACTTGCTCGTAGTGTTGATGTACTTCTTCACAACCTGCCAACCACCAGCCCAATCCTCTGAAGCCCATCGTTCTTCAAAGTACTCTAAATCATAAGCCCAGAAGGCCATGGCAGCAGCTTGAACCACGAAGGGAGAAGAATTGGTCACCACATTGAGATACTTCCTCACGGGACCATGTACTCCAAAGTAGGACTGGTAGGATCGCTCCAGGGCCGCCTCGAAGTCTTCCCTCAACCCCTCGATTTGCGCATCTTGGATCTGCTCGATCGCAGCCTCCGCCAACGCGCCCGCGCCGTAGGCGAAGACGGTGGCCGAGGCCGCGCAGAGCGCAGCGTGTGTCGCGGCCCAAAACCAGAACATGACGGCGGGATGAGGCGGGATGAGGCGAGATGAGGGTGGACTCACTGAGCTCCAAATGGCTCTGGTGGACTCACGGAGCTCGCGACGTATTCACTTCACGTCTGCATTCACGTCTGTATGGACCGAACGAGACCAACTCCATCCCATGCGCCATTGTCGAACAAGCGTTTTGTAAGCACAGCAAGGGCCATGAACTTCTGTGAGATCGAAGCACTGTTCTAGCGCTCTTGTTACCCCTGCCAGAAAATCCAACGAAGTGGAGTCAAGATCTTGACACTGCCGTCGTTCAAGTCTCAAAAAGACACCATGCAAGCAAACGCCTTTGACTACATGGAGATGAACAGGGATCATTCCAAAGCATTGTATTGGAACCAGCAACAACCCTATGCCAGTGACACCAGAAGCAACTGGATTGCGCAACAATACCACCTCTAGGAAAATACTCTGCTGGTGCTGGAGATGCGAAAAAATACCATCACTTCACTTGCATCATATGCATCATATGTATATCAAGGTGCAAGCATCAAAACAGCTTACACAGATTGCCTCTCTGTTCAAACCATCGTGCTGGGTGGGAAACTGCCGGAGCGGCGTAAATGAAACATGGCAGGACGACATCCGCCCGTTGCTTCAACAATTCCTTCACCTGGCGAACCGAAAAGGAACGCACCGCACGCTGCTGGTCGTGTGCGCATGGTCGGCTCCAACACAAGCAACAGCGAGGGCCAAAACAGCGAGCCGCACGCGCACAGTTCCAAAAACGAGTTTAGGGGACTTCTTTTCAAAACTCAAGAAAAAGCGTCCAAATGGACTAGACCGAGAGTTGGAGGACTGGACGGCCCTTCATCGCTCGATTCTCAACTCCGTTTCGGCGATAAGATCTCTCGCCTTCGCCGTTTCGTGCCGTTGCACGCACTCCAAGAGTTGCACGTCGATGGCGAACTGCCCTCGCCTCGGGCGAAACTGGAAAAACGGTAGGGATTGGTGTGAAAACGGGAGGATTGGTGGCCCGAAACTAACGGTTCTTTCATAACAAATGTCCATAACTTGGAAGATTGGATGGTTTGCTAGTGACCATCTGAGACCCTTGCCCTTCGGAGGCTGCGCTGCTTTGCCTGAACAAAATGTCGGCTGGCATGTCGACGCTCCGCAGGTTGGGCAAGAAATGGGTGCATACTGATGTGAGTAGCTCAAGTAGGAAAATGCCCCCCTTGTTCATGGGTTTGGTGCTTGATTCTTCGTGGAGGTCGCGCTGGAGTCTCCCTATTCTGTCTGAACACTCAGTTGTCTCAGCATGATCATGTCTTCCACTTGTGACTTCAGTTGAGAATCAAAGAGCCAAGCACTGTCCGTCAAACAAAGATGAAAGATACACAAAACTCATGTCTGACTATGTACTTACTACGCCCTGCAATTGTCAGTGGGGCTGCCTGACAGAGCACATAGACATGATGCACAAGCAGCTAAATAGGAAAGAAAGGGAGATGATGATGTGAACCCAGCCCCCCTGCCCTGGGAGAACAACCTCATCTATAGTGTCTTGATTTGCCCTGTACAACGGTGCAAATTGGAAGTGGCTTGGCTGCGATGCAGTACAAAAGGCCTCTCAAAGGAAGTCATCTCTTTTCGTTCTTTCGCCTGGCCAACGGATGAAAGGCACGCTCCATAGAAGTTTGTACCTCCCTCCCTGCACTGCGAGTTGTTGTCAGCGCCTGTGAAATATTTTGACAGCCAGTTGAGCCTTTACTGAAGATGCTGAGGAACAAAAAGTCTTGGCCAGCTTCAGTTGCACATCCTTGCTTATCCTTTCTTCCCTTACGTTGCCAGCCACTTCTAAGTTCTGAGTCGCAATCTTCGCTGAACCCCACACCATTCTGTGTTGACAGCACCTGACTGCCAGTTCCGCTCAAGGGTGCTTGGAGTGTTGGTGTCAGGTACGCCGGGGCTGCCTCGGTAGCGGTTCACTCAGTAGCGGTAGCCCGGGAACGACCAAATCCATGTGTGACGCTGGCACTTGTGGCTGATGAATTGTTGATGTTGATCTTGATCTGATGTTGATCAATACTTGATTGCTGATGTTGATCAATACTTGCAAAGTAAAAACAGTTGGAAACCATCCGCAATGAGAAATGTGCACAGCATGATCGATGCTCCCATCGCTGTGATCTAAAGGCCTCTGTGCACACAGGATCCAAAAAAACTCTCAACTTCTGCAAATATTGAAAAGACTTTCCGCTACCAGCCAACGTTTGTCGAGTGCCATTGCACAATCAGGTTCCTATACCAAAGGCCCTTGCGAACCGGATGAGGTCATCCTGTGACAAAGACTTGCAGGAAGCAGCCAGCAGAAAAATCTCCAGAAATTAGATTGAACATCCCAACTGATCACTGACTCAGGTGGCCAACACTCTGACTGCTCATTTGAGCACTGAAAAGAGCGTGCTGAGAGACCCGGCCGTTGGTGGAGTCTCCTCAGCTCAACCGAGACAATCGAGAAACACAAAAAGAGCAACCCTTCTGTCGCATCCAAAATGTTCTGGACATCTCTACTCAAAGCCCCGACCTCCCAGTCACTGCGCTCCGTTAGAGACGAGCCCCCCTCTCCACCGAGATGGGGCGTCTTCTCTCCCGCCCTTTCAACCGATTGGACCAGGTCACAGCACGGGAGCTTCCCGGAGTCCTGCCACGAGGGCGACGCGACGCGAGGTCCGGACGGGAGAGTCCGAGAGTGAGAGGGGACGGGGTACTGGGTCTCTCCGGAGTCAGAGATCATCAAAGTGAGTGGAACGTCAGAAGGCCCGAATCCGATGTTTGAGATTTTTTGAAGATGTGTTTGGAGGCTTTTGTTGGGTTCTAGAGGATCAGTGGCTCGATGACATAACGCCCACGGTGCTGTCTTTCTTCCAAAAGAATCCCACCGTGGCACCTGCCACTTCTGGGTCTGACCTGGATAAAAAATCCACACTGAAATGATGGAGATCT
>CAXAMN010002803.1:36112-52391 GCA_963970005.1 Durusdinium trenchii | reverse complement strand
CTGGGTCTGACCTGGATAAAAAATCCACACTGAAATGATGGAGATCTTTAAATGACCCCAGCTGGCTGCGTCTTCGGGCACCAATGAAGTCCGTTCCATTGTTTCGATGACGGACGAGATCCTCATGTACCAATTTAACCCTGACCTGACCAAGGTTCAGAGTCTGGTTTGCTTGTACAAGTCTAATTATCTCTGTGGGAAACGGAAACCGAAGGAATTCAAGTCAAACGGCTCTTCAGTTCGAAGGTCAAAGGTCAAAGGCATATTCAGTGTTTTGAACTTGGGAGCCTGCCCCTGCTGCCCGTCCCAAAAGCATGGCCATTGCTCCAGACTTGAGGCAATGAAAACTCAAGTCTCAAAAACTGAAGTCTCGAAAGCATGAATGGCATGTCGTCCGGCAAGCGCCTCGCCTCCTTTGTGATGTTGGAGCCATCATTGGCAAGACTGCACCATCTTGCTTCCTGAGACTTTGTGGTCGCAGGCCATAAGGCTCAGGATTCTGCAGATGGGCTAACACAAAGATCTGCTGCATCGGGAGATGGAAGAGCTAGCACAATAGCACAGAGCCTCTATCCTGTAAAATCCTCTTGAAGTGTCACAACCAAGTGGAACCACGCATATCTCCAATGCTTCCCTCTCAATATAGCCGCTCCGACCCATCCACCCGAGCGCCCGGGGCGGACGCTGGCAACGGGCTTTGAGAATCAAAGGCCCCTTTGGGGTCTGTACATTCAGTGACTTCCAGTGAACTCCATCCAAATGAGATTCCAAAGGAGATCCAGTGATGTCCACTTGGTCGAGCCATCTGTGATCCACCAAGGCTCTGAATCTCAATCAATTGCTGAAGTAGCTGCGGCAATGACACACTCACCTGGAGCGATCCGATCTTCCCTACGGGAACCCCGGTTCGCGCGGATTCGCCTTGCGGTCGCGGTCTCAGCGGTAGCGGTCGCGGTCTCTGTGGAGGTGAGTTCCGACAGGCAGTGAGATGGAATTGGGGAACTGGAGAGGTGGGTTCCGACATCCTTCTTTCGATTTCAGATTTCTTTAAGAGATCTGGTCTTTCTGAGCCAGGCTCCGCAAGACTCAGCAGAACCGCCTGGGTGCGTAACCTGCGCTTCCAAAACCTGCCTGCAGGGTCAGCTGAGGTCCAAACTGCAAAGCGGAAGGACAAACGCTGCTCCTGGCACAACGTCGCAGCAAAAGCTCGAACATAAGCCCCAACCGCCCAAGGTCGAACTTGCACCAGGAAAGCCTCAGACCGACCTGGGAGAAATGTTGGTCCATGGTCCACCAGGTTCTGGAAAATATGACCAGCTTCTGAATCCCTCTGACCCTCTTATTCGAAGCAAAGTGCACCAAGCAAAGGGCACCAAGAAAAACCCGCATGGTGACTTCAAACTGTACCCCGTCGTCACCGTCGTCCATCCCTGAAGAGCCTCGGACGACGCATGAGATGCGGCATGCGGCGGACGCTTGAGTCTGGGACGAAAGAACCGGCCGCGCCTGGGTCTGAGGATCAAAGGCCACATCAACACCGTAGCTTTGAGCGTTGAAGCACACATTCACCGGGCCCTCCTTTCGAAAAGCCACCGAGACATCGTCCGTGTCGTGTCTGTCGGACCGACGGAGCTCCTTCCACGGTCTGACCTACGGGCGACCTACAGTGCCACAAGTCGTCAGCTGTGCCGAAGTGAACGAGTGAAGTAGAATGAAAGAGCATCCATTCCGAAGACGGCCCGTCCTGCACCATGGCACCAATGTGTTCAATGAACCAAGTACAGCACTTTGACAAGTTGTGCAAGAAAATGCAGGTTAGGTCAGAGTCTGAGCTGCGATCCTGTGAAGATGTGTGCGCCGGTTTGAGCATCTGTATGAAAATGCCATGAAAATGCCATGGACAGCTTGTTGTGTGCGAACGAGGCAAACGGCTGGAAGCAGGTGGCTGAGTGGCTGAGTGGATGATGAAGGTGAGTTGTAACTACAAGAAAGAACAAGCAATGGAATGCAGAATCACCATGGCCCATGGCAAGTATTTTTGATCTTGCATCCAGTTAGCAAAAACCAAGCGGTCGAACATCAAGAAAATGCATGACAACGCTGCGGCTCCTACAGATTCACTGCTTTCAGCTATAATGAACACCTGACCTGAATCTTCTGGACCCCTTCAAAGCAAAAAGCCCATTGTTTCCTGCAATGCTGTACGGTCTTGCGATCATGCAGGCCAGTGCCAGGAGCTCCGAACTTGTCTTGGACACTTTCGCTCTCCTACATCTTCCCGATCGCGTGGCTGGAACATCACCTCTGGTCCGATCAGAAACCACTCAGAGGCAGCAAAGCAGCCAAGAACCCCCAAAACCTGGCCTCGCCGGCCCTGGACATTGAGATGGGGTCAGTGCTTGAGGAAAGGGTACCAGTCCGCACACAGCGAACATGGTTCTGAATTCTTACGGCATCCCCTTGGGGGCCGTGCCCGTCGGGATAGCTCGTAGCATCTCCTGTCTTTGGATCACTCCGCTGGCAGCCAGCACCATGAACATCGATCCATTGATCATTCATCTTGCCAAGACACCGGCCGAAGCCGATGTACACGGCATAGCCACCCTCCACTGGTCCCTCTGTCGCATGCGTTGTGCTGGTCCAATAGAAGGGGTAGTCTGTCTGTCCGGCCTCATTCGTCAGGGAGCTCACTGCGAAGAGCGGATCGATCGCCGCTGAGCTCGTGGTGTCTGGGGAGCGGCTGTAGTCCACAATGGTATGCAGTTCGTGCCTGGAGCCGCTCGTGGTATCAACTCAAACGAAACGCAAAAGAATCTACAGTAGCTCAGTGGGTGAGGTGAAAAATATTCATCCCCAAGTAAAGGTTGAAAACAAAAGTATCTGAAACCACCACCCAGATGCGCATTTGGCAGTCGCCAGTCTGTCAAGCCAGCATGTGAGGAACTCTCACAGTATGCAAGAGCCTCTTGCCAGGAAAGCCCTTGGCCACTATCTTCAAGCATCCAAGTCAAGTTGGTGGCTGCATCACTAATGACAGAGCTGGATGAATTGTTGGCATTTTCAATCTTTGCAAACTGATTCTCTCCATACCTTTCACATACTGCGACAGACCAAGAATTCAAAAGATTCCCTCATAATACGACAGACCATGGACCATGGCTGTTTAAGAATGCTGAGGATTACCAAGAACCAACACAAAATCTTGAATAATTCAACCTCGGCACGCCGGGCCGCGTACATAGATGGCAAAATATCCCAGCGACGCCAGTCGTCGACTGGGCGGCGGCGGCTTGGACCCATCTGGGCACAAGCCATCCGGAGGTGGACCATCAGGACATGCTCCAGCCGCACAAGGGCCAGAGCCCTCGGTACATCCACCACCAGGTGAATTTCCGCTGGGAGAGGCCGGATCTGCATTGGAGGAGGTGGGGTAACACTTGATTCGACCATCCGCGAAGTTGACACCAAAGAAGCACTCCTGCTGGTTCATCACGGTGGAAACATAGACATTGGAGGTGACCCACTGAGAGTCGATGACGCGCTCCCCTGCGGTCACATTGCCATACTGAAAGCCGAAGGAGGAGTCGATGAAGGGAGTCAAAGCTGATGCGTCTGTACTTTGAACCCCAGAGACATCTCGTCCACTGAACAGAATTAAAGAGTACAACTCCTTGATGCTTGGCACCCTCCAATCACTATGACCCGCCAAGGTGAAGCTGCCGGCAGCTGCTACTGCATCAGCATACTGCATTTTGGACCCTGGATCCTTTTGCCACATGAGACCGGTATTTGCATCCGTCACAGTGCCATCAATATTGTCGGTGTAGCTGGGCTGAAGGCCGTTGTATTGTGCATCTTGGCCAAAGAATGCACCACTCGCTGGGCAGGTCATGGCGTCTTGGACCCCGAAGCATTTACTCTGGGCTGTGTCGACCACGCTGTACGCGGCAAGGGTGTGGCGACCTGGGCGTTGCTTTCATGCTGCATGCTGAATGCCAAACTGGAGTTCAAATGAAAAATACACTGAAATCAGAAAGGAATACAAAAACATCAAAAACCTGATAGAACCCACGAACCCGAATGCAGTCACTTTGTATAGAAGCGTAGCACTCAAAGCGTTCTTGTTTTCGGAGATGACTCGCAGAGTCATCAAGAAAGCAGCGCCAGCACCTCCCCAGCCCTGCGGACACTTTTGCTTGACACTCTTGCTGGACACTCTTGACACGACACTCTTGCTCGACGCTCTTTCTTGACACTCTTTGCTAGACAATCTTTCTTGACACTTTCTCTTGACACTCTTGCTTGACACTCTTGCTTGACACTCTTGCTGGACACTCTTGCTTGACACTCTGCTAGACACTCTTGCTTGACACTCTTGCTTGACACTCTCTCTTGACACTTTTTGCTAGACAATCTTTCTTGACACTCTTTGCTGGACACTCTTTGCTAGACACTCTTGCTTGACACTCTTGCTTGGCACTCTTGCTGGGCATTCTTTGCTAGACACTCTTGCTTGACACTCTTGCTTGACACTCTGCTAGACACTCTTGCTGGACACTCTTGCTGGACACTCTTTGCTAGACGTTCTTGCTGGACACTCTTGCGTGACACTCTTTCTTGACACTCTTTGCTTGACACTCTGCTAGACACTCTTGCTGGACACTCTTGACAGGACACTCTTGCTTGACACGCTTGCTAGACACTCTTTCTTGACACTCTTTGCTAGACACTCTTGCTTGACACTCTTGCTTGACACTCTGCTAGACACTCTTGCTGGACACTCTTGCTGGACACTCTTTGCTAGACATTCTTGCTGGACACTCTTGCGTGACACTCTTTCTTGACACTCTTTCCTTTCTTGACACTCTTTGCTTGACACTCTGCAAGTCTCCAAAACGAGCGTTTCCTACGAGACTTCCTCCAAAAGTCACACGTCATAATGAAAGGGACAAGGGTTCCGGAATATCAGTAAACAACCACCACAACCTATTTAGGGGAAGGGTGGATGAAAGATACCCGATGGTATGGAGGACCCTGGTCCTAGAAGGCACACGGCGGGGAACACCCGAAGGATTGGAACCCGTGGTGTGCAGGAGTGCGGGTTTGGGGAAGGAGCTCCTACGGCCACCTACAACACAAACCCGAAAGCAACGAATGCGCGAAAGCGAAAGGCACCGGCACGACGACGGAACGACGGCGTGTCGAAGCTGAAAACCAGCGGCACGCCAGTTTTCTTGAGCCATGACGGGCGTCGGTGTGAAACAATGACTTGTCGACCGACGACCGAAAACACTGTACATGAATCCTCATGACATGGCAAGTTAGGGGTTACCACAGTGCGTGATATTTTGACTGTCATAGCTCCAAAACGAGCGTTTCGTGCGAGATTTCCTCAAAAACTCACACGTCAAAGTCTGCAAAACGAGCGTTTCGCACGAGACTTCCTCCCAAGGTCAAGCGGAAACACCCATCGGAGCACAGCCATCGCGCAGCCCTGCCAAGCAGTTTCGCGATTCCGGGCAAACTTGTCACACAGAACGAAGGTAGTGCTCTCAACATAAGGCCCTCGCCACGTGGTTCGATCATCAATCTTAATGAATCGAAGAAGTTGCTCGCAACCAAAGAAAGCTCGGTGAGCGATATAAGTGCAGTGCCGGCGGGGTGTTTCAATTTGGGCTCACACGCCAATCCCAATGTCACAGCGACATTCACCTCTACCACAACTCACAACCTCACGATTCCCTGCGCCCGCCACGAATCTTTCCACGTCCACACGTCTAACGTGCACAAAGTCCTGCACCTGCCACGAAATGTCACCTCCGTCACACATCACAACCTCCCGATTCCCTGCGCCTGCCACGAAAATCGCACTTCCACACCTCAAAACCCGCACAAAGTACTGCGCCTGCCACGAAAAGTGACAATGTCATCTCATGTGAGCTTCAACAAAATTTGCACCACACCACACGTTTGGCATGATTTCGGCCCGTTCTGATGTGCTCCCATCCACCAAAATCACCATTTCAGCTGAGACTTCTCACGAAAACAGCGCTTCGATGCCACACCCTGAAACGCAACCCCCAATGGCACGGCCACATCCAACACCCCAAAAACACGACTCTCCAAACGCTAATCCCAATGAAATACCGACACAAACGTGTCACTTTCACGAAACCCTGCGCCTGTGCAGCGAAGTGCATCACGTTTCTTGCGCGACATGTCACTTTCATGCAAATCACAATGTAATAGCGTCCATGAAAAGTCACTTGCAAAAGCTTCCCCCAATGGCAGGGCCATAGAGACATCACACGGACGGTTGCAAACGGTTGCAAACGGTTGCGGACGGTTGCGAACTCGAAAACAACGTCGGGCAAACACAGCTCTACCCTCAGACTCCCAAGTTAAACGAGAACCCTTCGCTACGCATTCGGGAAAATGACCACTCATATGGCCGGGGCCGAGTCCAGCGGCATGCCACTAGAAGGCACAGAGCACAAAACTTGGAAGCCATCATGAACAGCTGACACAGCTCCACCAATCTGCGTTTCTCGGGCCAAACCCTCTGATCGGTATTTCTAGTCACGAAATGGCAAGCAAAGCTCCACGCTCACAAGATGGCAAACTGGAAGCTGATTGAAAAACAGAGGTGATCAGGAGGGCTGCCAGGTCCCAAGAGCTGCCAGGTCCCAAGAGCTGGTTTTTCATCCTTTTTCCGCACAAAAATGAACTTGGCAACGCCGTCGCCCTAAGCGCCACTGGCTGGACCTTACTGCCACTTACAATGCCACGAGTGAGGCTTCCCGGAACGACTGACAAACAGCCGGCCATATCCATGGTAGCAATCATGGTGATGTTTCGTTTCAGCCGCATGGCAATGCTCTTGATTGTTCCGCCCGCTCTCGATGACTTCAAGCCAACAACACCGTTCAGCTCGTGAACATGTGTGAACCCATTGTCACCTCGCCTGGTGTCGCCTCGCCTGGTGGCGGGAGACCCGCCTGCGTGGGACCAGCTGAAATCCGGAAGCTAAGCCAAGGCTGGCATTGGGGGGCGGCCGGAGGCGATTCCAAATGAGCTGTTACACAAGCCCGGCCATGCTACAGCTGCTACGAAATCCAGGTATCCAGGTAGCCGATGTCAGCATTCTGGCATTCCGAGCCTCTGTTCTTTTCAGTCCTCCGTCGAGACCCCCCAAATTTCAGTGACCCAAATCTTCCCTCCAATTTCAGCCCTAAGCCACCTAAGTCCAAGCCAACTCTGGGGGGGGAAACGCTGGGCTCGAAAATGGTCGAACGTCACCTCCAATCCACTTGGCTCGTTCATCCCCTTGGGCCTCGTCGCTCGGTGCGAACGGCACAGCCTCAGCAGAGAGCGCACCCGGCGCGAGAACGGCACGGCACCGCGGCGGTTGCGCGCTTCGTCGCCCCCTCCGGCTCCGGCTCTGCAGCGACATCTCACCAAGCTCCGAAAGACCACGAAAACCCAATCGTGGTGCGGCTTCGTTCACCTCAAAAAAGAGGCGACAGGAGACCGCTGGTTCTCTCTTGCGACACTCCCGATGGGGGTGGGGAAAAAGAAAAGGGGACACGACACCAAGGACGGAACGCTCCGAGTGGTTGGCTCGCCCCCGACCCGGTCGCCGACCCCCAACCCGACCCTGCGCATCAGCGCATCACTGGGGCGATCGGCGAACACTGAGCATCCCGGCAGCGGAGGGCGACTGAAGCGCAACATGTTGGGCCCGCAACGGAAGGCTTTTCAGTTCAAGATACACTGTGATGAAGAGGTTACAGCAACAAGAAAAGCATGCTAAGACCCTGAAGAGCAAGGGTGGAAGAAAGAACGGCGTATATGGTTCTAACATGCAAAAGCTTTCCAAACATTCAGCGTGCTGTCCACGCACAGGATCGCTTTAGTATCGAGGATCGCTTTGATCCAATCTCGTTGAATCCCCACAAAACACACATCATCTTGCATGTTCATGGCCATGTCTCTTAGTTGCTTCTCGTTGTCCTATGTTCCGGCTCTGGCTGAGAGTGCATGCAGACCTTCCTGTGTACTTGCTAGCAGCTCTTCTTCCCCCAGTCCATTCGAAGGACAGATTTCGAAGGACCACACGCGGCTGACCAAGTCGCTGGCTGAGAACATCACCTTTTGGACTCTGTAGAACGCACGTGTTGTAGAACTTTCTTCAGTTCAAGATGTCAATTTGAAGAAATCGCCCGAAATCCCCGCAGGTAACGGAGACTTTCACAGGTCTTTTCATGGTCTTTCCCAGGTCCTTCACAGCGAGGAACCTGCAGCCTGGTGAAACCACATGGGCGCATGAAAACTGAACACACCAGCTTCAACTCACGAGAAAAAGCTCAACAGGTTTGAAGATGTGTTGACCGGAACCAGGTCTGGACCTCACCTGAATCTTGCAGTTTGGGCTTGGACAGCCAAGCAGAATCGGAAACGAACTCCACTTCGGCGCCGAGTCTCGGACACCCAAACGCCCCACCGGACGTGACTCCACTCCACGTGGCGACGGCCGGACGAGGTGGCTCTCGCAAGCTCTCCTGTTTCTTCGTCATCTGGCAAAGCAGCATCTGCATGCATCTGCCAAGCTTCCACTTATTCATCGGACCAGTGCTACAGGGGCACCAGCTATTTCCAGCAGGAGCAGAAGCAGCGTCGGTTCCTGTTGTTCGTTCAGATTGCAGACTGAAGAGGGTTCACCCGGACGCATGCTGGGTTAGATGCCTTTTCCGCAGCTTGATCCGACTCCGAATCCTTTGTGTCTCCCTTTGCCAAGTCTCCCAGAGGCAACACCGATTCACATGAAGTTTCGCTCTGTTCTGTGGACAACACACCGAACAAGCACCCTTTTCGATGTGCCATGAGCTGTTCGAATTTCTCATACCCCCCCCCTCCAGCTGTTCGAATTTCTCATACCCCCCCCTCCCCCTTAAGCTACTAGGTTGGAGGCCATCGCTTCTAGGTTGGAGGCCATTGCTATGAGTTGGAGGCCTCCAACCCCCCCTCCCCCTTCAGACTCGTTGGTCTCAAGGAGTCGCAACGAGTGTCGGTGCCACCGGACCCAGGAGGTGCCCGAAGGTTCACATGGATTCCGGGAAGCTTCAGGAATGTTCAGCACCCAAACACCAAAACACCAATAAACGAATTCTGGATATTGTCTGCTCGAACAACACGAATCCATCTGGATATGGTCTGGATATTGTCTGCTCTCCATTCAGCTCTATCTGGATAGAACACGAACCCATCTGGATATTGTCTGCTCTCCTGTGTACTCTTCTTGGTGGTCAACACGTCTGGTCTGGAGACTAGACGACTATACTCTTTGTCATGCTGAAACTGCGCTTCCAGTGACCTCTGCCAATTGAATGAAAACTCCATGTTCGGTCTTTGGGAAGATCGGTCTTGGCATGAAAAACGCTCCTGCCTCTGCACTTTCCACCTGTGATGGCTTGCACTTCAAAGCTTCAGGCAGCTCCAGCGCCTTTGTTCCATGGACGTTCCGAACGTCCGACGAGGAGGCACGAGGCACGCCACCGGGTGATGTGTCGGCGCCTGGAGGATCCCGTTTCGTCTGTCTTTGCCCACTTTGACGAACTGCGCACCCAAACACATACCAGAGGAAGGGTCAATGTTCAAGCGAAGACTGTCTTCTCCTTTCCTGCTGGAACATCTGTTTCAGAGTAGCGAACTAATATTGGACAATTCAATGATGTTGCCCTGAATCCTTCCAGAAAAAAAGAAGATTCAAACAGTTGGAAATTGAAGACCCCAGAATGTCAGCCGCTAGGTGTCATCGGAAACCTAAGCAACTTGAACAGTGAAGAACGGAAACCACAGTATCAGATCAGACAAATGAGTTCACAATTGGATATCAGCTCACCCACACGCGTAAACCCTAACGCCCATGGTATCTGCCTCGAAATATCTTGGCTGTCCAGCCTAAGAGTGGCTTGGTGACCAATCCGTTCTAAACCAAAAGGACAAAGGACTAATGGTCTAAAAGTATGCCTGAGCCAGTGATAAGGTGTTTCCATGCGACCGGCTAGGCTCTTGATCCGTCCATTCCTTTGCAGGGCTGCTCTCCTCGAACACCGAAGCTGAATGAATGCCAAACTGCCCGAGACCGGAAGTCCCGGTTCCGCGGCACCGCCATTTTGGCAGGCCAGCCCGACCCTGATCTGGGGGGAAGGATCCGAAAACAGACGAAACTGCTGCATGAAAAACCAAAATCAAGAGATCCCGACATATCAATAGACCAAAAAATAGATCCCAAGAAAAAACGGGTATTAGCCGAGGTAGTAGAATTAGTAGTAGTCCTAGTCTTGGTCCTGCAGTAGCAATTGTGGTGGTCGTAGCAGTAGCAGTAGCAGTAGCAGTAGCAGTTGCAGTAGCAGTAGCAGTAGAGAGCAGTAGCAGCAGCAGCAGCAGCCGCGGCGGCGGTGGTGGTGGTGGTTGTACTCGTGGTACTAGTGGTACCAGTACAACAGTAGGCGTAGTCAGAGAAGTGGCAACAGTGGGAATGGTGTGGGCAAGGGATCAAACATTAAAGATTATCCAATGATCAAACGGAAACAATATCAGAGGACCCAAGGACCAGGGGGGGTTGCTTGCTTGGTGTGGCACGGGTGCCCCTCAAAAGCAAACTAGTCTGCAGAAATGTTCCATTGAGTTGTCCTTCCTTCCTTCCTTCCTTGCTTGCTTGCTTGCTTGCTTGCTTGCTTGCTTGCACAAGGCCCAAGGCCCAAGGAGACTTCCTGAGCATTTTCGCTGGGGTTGGTCTTCAGACCCAGACCCAAGGAGCAGCACACCCTTTAGCAAGGGAGCAGGGAGCAAACATGAGCAACCAAACGATGACGAAAATAGACCCGAGAAGCTTTCAGAAGGGGACCCGGAACAACCAAAGGCACAACCATGGCGACCAGAGACACCATGGCGACGGACCAAACGGTGAGGACTTTCGGAACCGCCGCGCCTCCAACCTACTAGCGATGCTCCGTTCGTAGCGATGCCCTTTGTTCCTAGTAGCGTCCTTGCTCCTAGTAGCGATGCCAGGAGCCCCTAGCGGCCTCCACCCTAGTAGCGATGGCCTCCACCGTGCATAGCTTCCCTATGCCTATGATGTTCAATTCTTAGTTCGTTTCTGATCCATCTCCCAGATGTTGCGGCACTACGGTGGCGGGCGGATGGATGATGAGAACACTTCCTCAAATGTGAGCCTTCTAGTTCCTAACACCAGCGAAATCCCTCTCTCAGGCAGAACCACCCTCCTCCAACCAGCATCAGACGTTTCGATGATTCTTGAAGAAACAAGGAAACCTGTGTTGCGACATTGACGGCCCATTGATGAGGTCATTTGCACGTGGCAAGACACCCCATTCAAAAACCATACGCCGTACATCTACACTCCATACACATCATGTAACAATTTGCTTAGTGCTCTTCATCTTAGAGTCCCCGTGTTGCTACTCCTACAACACGCCCGCAGTCGACAGTGGACGATCATAGGATGCAATGCCTCCGCCCACCAACCCCGCACGGATCGTTAGCTGCCATTCTCCAAATTCGCAGCTGAAGACCACCCGAAGACCCCTGATGAGATTGCATCTGCGGAATCTTCCGATGAAGACCGACCACACCAGAAGGTTTTCCATCCAACGGATTCAAACTCGCAGTCTTCAGCGAAGCTAATTCTGCAGGCCACTGCCATGGCTTCAGGCCTGATTCCTGCTGACTGAAAGGAATCCTTCTGAATGAAGCAAGGGCAGAACCATGATCATTGTAGAAAGGGACCAGGTGGACGGAAGTGTGGGAGGTGATGCAACGTGGGGTCACTGCTCTGTTCGCGGATCATCGACCGCGCCCCAAGAAGGCGAATGCATGCGAATGCTGGTTTTCGAACGTGAGGGAGAACTTCAGTTCGATGATTCGCGGGAAAAAGGAATCTGTTTGTAGTTGCATCTAGTCTTTGCTAGTCTACGATCGTGAGATTGGCCTATGCGGAATGACCCTTCTTCCGGAGGGACATTTTTGCCTCTGTTTGAGAAATGATCATATCGCATTCTCATGCCATTTCGATGAGTGCCCAAAAAATCCTACCACGTTGACCTGTGGAACCTGCGTACGCTGGGCTCCGACGCCCGCTGAACGCGGTTCTGCCCTTGTTGGACTCTGAGGAATCTAACGCAGCACATGCAGGAAGGCTCCGAGGAGATGAGCTCACAGGAGGCTAAATCCCCCCAGACCTTCCCGAAGGGCACAGCGACCAGCTTCTCAAACGACCCGGTGGCGAACTGGTTCGTTCATTGTGGATGATACGTTCATCACTTTGTTAAGAGAATGGAAGAGATGATGTCTGGTAAGTCGCCACTGACCCTCACTAAGGGTTGTGTCAAAGATTCTCATGAGTATTTGGCCCTCCAAATGTGTACACTCAAGCGGTTCATCCACAAGTATACCTGCCCGTTCATGCTCTGATTGTGTGGGCACTGCACACCAAGCCACATTGAAAGCTTTGGGTTCCTAGGTTGTTGTTGGCTTGAGCTTCTTTGCTTGGCTTGGTGCCCCAAGCCTTGATGTTGTTTGTGGACGTTGTCTTGGATCGAAAGCTCCAACGTGCCCCACATGGTGCCCCAAAGCCACAAAGCCGTGTATCATGTGGATATAAAGAAGCTTGTAATTCACAGCTCTTACCCTCATATCACATCAGTCATGTGCCTTTAACAACAAGAAGACACTGGTCAGATCCCCCTTTGAGCGACCGAACATGGCATCTTTGCCCCCGAGAAACCACCATCGTTGGTTGGAAACGGTTCCCAAAAAGATCCAAGGAGAAGTCGGTCACTGGAACAGGTCAAACAGACTCAGCTACCTCCGACTCAAACAGGCCGCAAGATGAATGATGCATCTGACATCTCTGTCGATCGTCTCGATGTCCGCGCATGACATCTCCATTATGGTCCACGGTATGGGGGGCATATCACATGTTCTCCGTCATTATCCTCGGTTTCTTCATCGTTCTTCTCTCTCAATACGGCAACCCAAATGGTACACGATCCGCTGAGCATCCATGCTTCTCGCACTCGACATCGTAGTGATCTTCTGAAGTGCCAGAGACTCACAAACTCCCAGCGGCCAGAAGCTGGTTAAATGGGTTCACCACATCGCCCAGAACGAAGCATCTCGCCCGAGGAGCGAAGCAAGACAACATGTGGGTGGGCACCCTCACAAGAAGAAAAAGAGCACCATGTGATCATGTGGCCGTGCGATGTTCCTGATTACTCGCTCATGGTGCCAGCTTGTTCCCATTGGTTGTCACTGAAGAGGCCCCACTGAAATGTAGGGATTTACACGGCTGGCGGAAAAAGAATGTTCGACTGGTCTAGTCGGGGCATGATAATATCAATTCTGTGGCTAAGGCTAGAAAAAGGTTAACAAGCTCAACCTTTCCCACTAGAAGCAATCAGGCTCAAAGGAGTGGGACCACAAAAGGCATGAACTCTCCAAAAGCCACAGTCTTCACCCCCCGTTTCAACCACCTGCTAATCGCGTGTGCAACCTTCGTTGCTGTGCTGGCCCCACCTCACCCCACCACCGATCGCTGTCAAGCTCAGCTGATCTTGGACACTCCTGTCATCTCCCCAATCTGTGTGACACCCCAAGTGACAACCAATCCATCAAAAGACTCAGCGACACTCTGCCAAACCGACCAACCAAAATGAAGACTTCGTACACGCCGAGGACAAAGGTCACTCATTAAGTCGCACGACTCACATCTGCAAAAAGCGCATATGCAATTCATGAACATCCACAGAAGGGCTTTTGGAGATGGAAACCCCGGTAGGTGGGCGTTCAATCCGACCACATCGGCGTCATGATGCCATGTGTTGCCGACATGAACCGGAAAAGGCTGGAGGAAAGACCTGGTACTCCACCTCTTTGAATGATGGGCACGTGGCAGAACCCTTGCGCAAGGGCGCGACGGTTTGACCGGACCCCTCGCTTTTGCCAAAGCGGGCGAGTCGAGTTTGGAGCTCAACGATGCGACAAATGCGCATGGGGTGCTGCGGTCAAATCAACGGAGAGTTGGGGTACGGAAATCGAACGAACCTCGCACTTCGCTGTAGAAAAGGCTGTGTTTTCTTTTTGCCGCGCACTGGAACTTCGCAGGATGCCTGACTACCTACCACCCCGGGACTTCCATCCGAGAACCACCAGAAGCAAGCCATGAAAAAACCTAACCGACACAACGCCACACAAGCCACCCAGCCACCAAAGCCAAAAGAAGCAGAAGCCATCGAAGTCAAAAAGCCACAAAAACCACCAAAAGTCCAAAGCCACAGAGGCCAAAAGCTATATACACAAACCAACAGCCACAGAAACAACTGAAACAACAGAAACAACAGAAGCCGCAGAAGCCACAAAAGCCACCAAAGCCAAAAGCCACAAAGCAACAGGTAGAACAAAAAGTAATCCATTGAAAAAGAATTGCAGTTCTTTTTGGTTCTATCATGTTCTATCTACATTCTCGTTCTGTCTGTGCTTCGCCATCGTGTTCGTCCAAACTGCCAACGCCGACTGCACATGCAGCCCGAGCACCGCGGAGAAAACATCACTCACATCCACACGAAATCGTTTTCCTGGACGGCGCGAGCTGAGGTGAGGCGGCTTGAGCCCACGGGGACTGGCCGAATCGAGTGACCGAACGGGAATCAGCGCGCTGCGAGGTACCTAGTGACCTATATGTTGGTTGCTTTGTCCTTGGGTTGCTTTGTCCTGGTGCAAGAACCTGTCAGCAACCTTCAAGTTGGTATTAGTGCACGACCATGAATGGAGCTTACAGATCGACAGATCGATTGCCTTGTGACAGTCGAGTCAGAGTCGGTGCATTGGTATTGAGTGCTCCGGAGAGAGAGAAAAACATTGTTACTAGTAGTAAGGCACTTGTTCCTAGTAGCTTCTTGTTACTACTAGTAAGGCACTTGTTACTACTAGCGAGGCACTTGTTACTAATTTCCCTCCATTCATCTGATCACTCAGCAGAGCCCATCGCTGTCGATCACAGCCCGCCGGTGTTGCAGACCCGTGGCTGACCATCCGAACGAAGGAGGACGAAACACATATCATGCAGTATCTGCTATCGGGAGCCATGTTTGTTCCTTTGGACTAGCAAATATTCCGCACATCAGCTACCTGGACACAAGCTGCCAGCGGCCAATTGAACAGTTGCAAATCAACAGATGTTTGAAAAAATACTCTTTGTATGATCCTACCAAATAGCAAAAAGTCCTTTCAGACTTTGACCCACAGGCCCACAACCTGGGACCTAGACACAAACATGGATAGACACAGCTGTTTCAGGGCTTTCAAAGCTACACAAGATTCCCATGTATTGATCTGCTCCACTGCTACAATGTCTGGGGCATCAATTGAATTTTGTGCCACGGGCCACGTCATTCTTCGAGCATTCCGGCCTCTGACGAAGACCTGGGGGAGGCGTTCTGTATTTCAGACATGGTAGGGCGCACAAAAGCAGAGGAGCACCAGCCCACAGCTGCGCTTTCTTTTCCCAGGTGCAACTGAGGACTCAAAGCTGTGTTTACTTCCTCTCAAAGGGATTGATATCCGGAAGTGGACAAGTTGTTCCCCTGCAGCTGAGGGTTGGAAAGTACAGGTAATCTTGGAAATCATGGTCGCAACATATCACAACCCGAGAAATGTCCAAGAAATTAGTTTAGACAAGCCTTAACAAATCATCACAAATCGATAAACATCAACTCTCCTGAATGTGGCTGACGTGATGCCACTCTTGAATACTACGACAATGACAGACAATGAATCAATGAGCACTTCTCAATACAAGTCACGGCCGTGAGACTGCCCAATGACCACCTGAATGACTGTCCCCTGCCACATCACTGCTGAGCTCCCCGCGAACTCTTGGAATCAAGAAGTTGAATGTTCAGAGCAATCTGCGTTGCCCACGACATACGTTCGACACGTCCAGTGACCCATACGGCGTTGGCACACACGGATCTTGGTCTTGGTCACACGGCATGACCCCCACATGATGCATTGGGCTTCGGAAATGAGAGTCGGACGCTCCGTCGCCCGGCAACCCTCACACCGCTGAGCAGTGTGGAGCGGTCGCCACTCCGTCCTTCTCTTTAAAAGCTTTGAAGTCCAAGTTGTTCGGGAGAGCCGCACGGAGATGATGATGATGATGATGATGATGATGATGATGATGATGATGATGATGATG
>CAXAMN010002803.1:15732-36102 GCA_963970005.1 Durusdinium trenchii | reverse complement strand
TGATGATGATGATGATGATGATGATGATGATGATGATGATGATGATGCGGCTTCTTGCGATGTGGAGACTTGCTATGGGAGAGGGACTGCTGGCATTGACTTTTCAACGTTTCGTTACTCAAGGGGTGGATTGGGTTCTCCTGCACCTGCTCAAATATCCCATCTATAGTAGTAAACACTTTCCAAGAACTCCACCTTCCCAACACATCCCAACTTGTGTACAGCCCAAGGTTATCAATGCATAGCCGTAGCCTAAATACACGCGATATCGTTCACTCCCGCAGTTATTTCAGCCTTGGCGGGCTGCATATTGCTTGCTCCGCTGGCTGTGCTGGCTGCGCTAGCTGCCTGAGCGTAGAGATTGCAATGAAATGCTTCAAGTCTTGGCCAGTGGAGTTGGATGCTTCAGCCATTGACCCATGACTCATGTGGTGTGTCTCAAGACTTTCGGGACCCGCAATCAAAAAGGAAAAGAAGTGAACGTGGAGCTTGAAGACTTGTCGACGCCCATGCCTTGCCTCCTGAGACGAATCTGAGTGCTCTTTGGAGTGGCCCCAAAGCATCTCCTCGCCGCAGTTGCCAAAGTGAGAGACCACTCAACGTCCCCAAACTCCATGATGATCGAAGTGGAAGGATAGTAAACTGTGGTCGATGCAAATAGTCTTGCATGTCACCGATGCAGTGGCCGGCAGGTTCCCAATCTCAAAATGATCGAGAGGACCTCAAGGATAACTGAATACTAAGAAGGAAACAAGTTTCATCAATCAATTTGAATGCTTAAGAGGATATGGATATGTGACCCTTTGTCTATGCAAGTCGTGTAGAACACCTGCCCAAAACTTGGGCTGTGCATATGTCTTTAAAGGCTGACATCTTACTTCCTTCTCCAACAGTGCGCTCTGCCCATCTCTGTCCACTGTTTATGTCTATTCTTTCAAACATGTTGGGGTTCATGTGGCAACATGTCTTGCACCAGCTCCTCGTTTATGCCCACCTTTCAAGGTGTCCGGCCACTTCTGATCATGATCCCATCTCCCACCATGCCTGGGAGCGAACCAAAAGGGCATCATTGAAGCCATGCCAGAAGGCGTTCATGGTCGTCATGTCCTTGAACACCAAGATTGGCAGGGCCACAGCTCGAAACGTGGAATTGCACAACTCCAAAGTTTGTTCAGCATTCTCTATGTACCCATTTGTTGTTCAGGCTGCGAACTGACTATGGTTGCTTAATGGTTTGGAATCCCCTCCAAACATGCTCTCCAGAGCATCCAGTCAGGTGCTTGAGGGAACCTGTGTGGAGGGAGACTGCAACAAGCATCGAATCCCCATCCCATCAGTTATTCTGAGGATGATTCCTGAGTTCGCAGAATTGCATACGCATATCAAATCTGGTTGCCTGCAAACAAGACCATGCTGCATGCACAAGAACAATAGAATTACAACACGCACTGTATTGTACAGATTTGGGCGCACAGTTTTGTACACGCAATGTATCATATTGTATTGTATGTTTCTTTTGACCTCCTTTGACAACGCTTGACCCCCCAGGCACACTATGTCACTATGAAAAAACGCCCATGACTGGGGCCCGAACCAAGGGGCTTTCGATGGAGAGCAGGCCACCTGCGGTGTCGCAGATGGACCCAAGATGTTGGGGTTCACCAACAAGTTCACCAACAAGTATCGCGCCTCTGCCAGACAATGCTATCTTCAAAAGGGTGAACTTTATCCATGTGCCACGCGAGCATACCAAGACGGCAATACGTCGGCATAGTGTGTGCAGGCACGACAACGCCACTACAAGCAAGAACCAGCAAACACTGTGGAGTCTGCCAGCAGGCCTGCGCAACAGCATGACCCCACTTGAGGTGGCAACGTGTCAGCATGTTAGCGTTAGCGGGACCCATGCCAGCGCGCCAGCCCGACAGCATGTCAGAGTGACACCGCATAAGCGTACCTATCATGAAACAAGAATCATGTCAGCGTATCAGCAACCCACACCTCAGCACCTCAGCGATCGATAGCGTATCTGCAAAGTTCCAGAACTGCCACCAGAATGTGCTTCGGAAGCTCCGGCACCTCTCTCCACAATTCTCCAGAATCTGCTCCGGCACCTGCTCCCCAACTTGCGCGGGAGCTTGCCCCGGAACACCTGCTCAGGCTACCTGTTTCGGAACTTGCTCCGCATCCTGCTTGAGACCTTGCTCCGGAGAAGGTCCTCGACATTGACATCAAAGTGTTCAGGAACATAACTTTTCCCAAGCCTGATGGACAAGCCACGCTCTACATCGCGTGTGTTGGTAGACGAAGGGGCATCTATTGAAAGCTGGTTCTTGTTGCAGGAGAGAAAATCGCTTCACCAGTCTCATGAACTTCCATTCACCGGTCCGTCCTACTTCCGTCGCCCTCCCTCGGTCACCTGTCCCACGCCGTCGCGCCGGTGTCGTCTTCGCCTCCAGGAGCGAAGGTCTGTCCCTCGGACCTGTGCCACGTACGGTGAACGTTTGTTTCACATGTTCGTTTGTGAAGACGGTTTTCTCTGTCAGAGAAAGAGGTGAAGAGAAGTGATGCTGAACCGAGCGACGCGAGTCATGGGCCTCGTCCTTTTCGAGGACTCTTCGAGTCAAAGGAGGCGAGTCACTCGTTCGACGACGTAGAGAAAAAGACCGCGGTGCCCGTGACGTGCGCGTTTGGTTGGCCGCCCAGCAAGACTGACAAAATCTGGACGTTGGACAAAATCACTCCGTTGGTGTAAGACATCCCCTCTTTGCAGGACCCCTGGTGTACAAAAGCCCAAGGAAAGATGAGGTTCCAATTGATTCTCAAGTGGTTCTGGGTGATGGCTGAAAATCTGTTCGTGAAACTCCGCAGTACCTGGGTCGCCCGGCTCACTTGGCTCCTTTTGGTTGGTCACCTTCGTCTCCATCTCCTGCTTGGCTGGGGAGGGGTGGCAACCCCACGCATGAGAACTCTGCCTCGTTCCAACAAAGCACCTCACGACACAGGTTCCACCTCACGACATGAGGGTGAATGACATACCAACACACACACACACACACGCACACACACACACGCACAGCGCCATGGCAAACACCCAATATATACCCATACAAAATGCCCCCTAGAAAGAAACGGAAGTTCTCCAACTTTGGCTTCTTGGCTTCAATAGACTTCTTACAAAGAACTCTGTCAAGCATGAGATGTCCACTTCGTCGGAGATTCTTTTCGGTTCGTCATTGGGTGACCTGTTGGATCACAGCGGGTGGTCACGGTAGATTTTTTCGGCCGCCTCTGGGAAGAGCACGCACAAGATAGACTAAAGACTGATAGTCCAACTGAATCATGGGCGCAATCAAATGAGGGACAAGCAAGAGAGAAAGAGAGAGAGAGAGAGACCTAGCTTACCCCGGCCACCTTTTCCCTGCAGTCCGTTGGATACAGTTACAGGTGGAACTGAAAGCAACCTCTGTGTCCCGATCTGGATTCAATGAGCAGCATCCCTCGACCCCTTTCACTGCCTTCTTTGCGACCTCTTCGACCTGTCGACATCCGTTTTGCGCGACCCCCGCATGCGCGGAGGAGTTGGAGCTCCGGCCCGAAGGAAACAAAACCAGCACGTTCCTTGGGTCGAAGTTTGAGATGCAATGGCTTCAGGAGTCCAAATCCGAGCATTCTTTTCTTGGACATGTTCATGAAGAGATATGAAGAGATAGGTCCGATTGGAGAATCGAAGATGGGGGGTCTTCCCCCATCATCGGTGAACCTCACTCCAGACCTCCCACCAGGGCCGGCCTCAAAGAGCGGCTGGAACTCCGCGCTGGCGCGGTCTCCCCACAACGGCAGCCACCCCTGAGCCATGCGGATCCAATCCTGCCGGCGCTCCAAGATGAGACATTCATCACCTGCACGTCGGGGCGGCCACGGGCAACGGTGAAGAGCACGTGGCGATCGCAGCGCGGCCGTGTCGGTCGTCACCTAGAGGATTGCCCAGGACCCGTGCTGGTCGTATGGGTGTGTATGTGTGTGAGGGAGACGTGAAAAACAACTGGGTTCTAGTTTGATGTTCAAACTTTCCGGGCGTATTTGAAGAATTCCCTAATTTCAATGCACACCCAAAAATGACAATTGATACTATCACATGTACAATGTACAACCTCCATTGTTGTAGATAGTGAATCAACCACCATTAGGCTGGCACTTCAACCATCCGTCTCAACAATTTATCCTCCTCCTGTGTCCCCGTGTCCCCTCATGCATTCCGCAAAAAACATCCATGGACAAATGCTAGAGTTTCTACCCAGGAAGAAGCATGCATCATCATAGAGAAGAGTTTCAGGAGTTTGAATTGACGGAGAGCCCCTCCACTTCAAGCAGAAACCATCTGCACCAAATTCATCAATCCTTAAACCGGAGTCCGGAGTCAATACCCTAGAGCCTTTACTTATATGTATATATATATTTCATAATCATGTAATATCATGTCCATTCTGCAATCGGACACCACCAAATCACCCATCCCTTGTTTGTTGTTCATGAACGTCATTGGCCTCTTTGTTTCCTCCTTCCACCTCGCCAAGACTCTTCCATACCCCAAAACTGCCCCGCCTGCCGGCAGCCATAAGGGCAATTTGTCTTGCCCGAAGTTCCTCCGAAGCTGGACACCATCGGGCCACACACAGCGCAGTCTGGCGCCCACCTGTGCCTCATGCGGATTTTCCGCTCAAGCGAGATCCAAGCAGCACGAGCAGATCCGAGTAGTGCCCAGCTGGGGACGAAAATGAGGCTAAAACGAGTCATCACGAAGAGAGGGAGTCACGTTACATGTTGCAGTCGTGATGGTGAATCGGACAATGGTGTTCAGTCTTCGGTTGGGATTTCCACCGCTGCGATGCCATGGGTGGTCAAGACAAGCTCCATTGATCAAGAGCTAGTGGTTGACAGGGTAGGGTGTTGGGGGAGATTTGTTCCAAACATCCCGGCCCAGCGAGGATTTTGCCAGCGCAAGCACCGCTGCACCCCTGTTCTTTTAAACGGAAACGCTACATCTACCGACCGACGAACTGCCCGGCTAAATAAACCCTGTTTTTGGACCCTGAGGCGGTGAACCTCCGAGCGCGCCTCGGAGTCGAGGTCCGCCTGCCAAGCGCAAAAGGTGCCATGTGAGGAGGTCTTCGGAAGACCCCAATGAAGAAAATGAGACATCAACGCATGCATTCTGAGGGAGAGTTCATGCCTCCTTCAGATCTTCGATGATCTTCGTATCTTTAGCGCACCCGAAGTCGATGTCGTTTTTGAAGGAAACCCGATTACGCCCGTCCAACACGTCGGTCGCTGGCGGGCCTGAGCTACCTCCACCGGGAGCTTCTGCAAAGCTGCTTGAAGAGCGGACAAGCTCAACCTTCGGGAGGCCGGGGCCAACATCTGCTTCAGCAGCTTGCGTAGCCTCAGAGGTATCTGGATCAACTCGGACACATCGCGTCAGACACGCTCTTATCCAAACACATTCCGCATTCTGAATGTAACACCAGGGCATGTCGGGGTCTCATGGTGTCACTAAGTCTGCAAACTTCTGCCCAGTGGCTGAGGGCAATGATTGGCCTTTGAGATGTTCACAAGGTTGTTCTTCATGATGTTTTCACCTTACCAGGCCGAATCGACAGCTGAAGCGACCCGCTTGATGCTTCTTTTTACTTTCTGTTTGCAACACGCCTTGTTCTTCAAGCACATAGGTCGGGGGAAATCGGACAAAGTTCTTCGTAGTTGGGCTGAGGTGGCTTTCCAATGGAAAGCAGGGAGGACCAAGTTGTGTCCTCACGAGCTCTTTGCAAAAAGTTAAGTGCCTTGCACCCTTAAAGGAACCCCACAGATCGACACACACACACACGGGAAAATGCGTACTGATTTGAAAGCGGTTTGCCATCTAAGAAAACCAGGAGTGCACATCTGCATGGTCTGTCCAATGAGCTCCATTGCAAGCTGCCATTGAAGAATAATTGCTTATTATATCATGGGGGTGTGCAATAGGCATTGCTGCTTATTTCACAACTCATTCTGGTAAAACAATAAATAACGGTTGTAGGTGACAAGTTCAATTGAACTCAGGCCTTTGTAGCGAAGCTATTTCCTGGGATTAGGACCTTGGCGCCCCACCACCACAAAAGCAAATCAACAATTTGACATTGAACAAACTGACATGTTTATATTTTACATAAACGATAATGCACAATGTATCGCATGGTTTTGGCAACATACCGCACAAACGGAAAAAAACGTGGAAATCATGATCATTCACTAACATCTTCACTTTCCAGAAGATGCTGAGTGAGTCATAGTGAGTTTATCTTCCTACACTTTTCCATGAATCTCATGTCCCTATCCAGACTGAAGGGTTGGCTCTCCTTTCTGTTGATGTTCTTGCCATGTCATGACGTGGGGCCATACTCTAAAAACGTCAAGCTCGACTTCCGACATGGACTAAGTCCTTTACAAAATGATATTCCAGCATCACCCTTGTTTCGCTCCTGAACAATATTGCTCTCTACCTTCGTTCTTCAAAAACGGAACCAGCAACGACGATGCTTTCTATAAACTCAAGTACCCGGCGCAGGCTCCTCGATATCATCTTTTGGTTGCTTTTATGAGGGCTGGAAATGTTGTGAAGGAACGGAAGGTGCCATGTTTAAAAACAGTTAGGTAAGGAGGATGTAGCAGGTACGCCCAGCATCACCAACGCTTAGAGAGCGTTATCGTTGGTGGTTGGTTTTTTGGAACTGCGTTGCGACATTGGTATGCAGGTACGTGACAGGCCGAGGTTCAAATCCCCGTTTCCTTGTTTTAAGATGCAAAGCACCAAAGTTCCCATGGTTCAAGACGCAAAGCATCAACCTGTAAGTGCAAAGTTGCACGCCCAAAGTTTCACTGCAGACGCAAATTCCACGTGCGTGTTTCCATTCTGCTAGCAGGACTTAAAAGAATCGCTCTGACTCTAGTAGAGTTATCTCCGAACTACAGCCAAGTACCGCCTCCTGAAGTAGTGTAGGTAAGCAACACAAAAGGATGGGAAACCTCAGGTTATAGTGAGCCTGCAGGAAGACGACCGACAGACAAGTCTGCATGACCTCTGCCTCCAGTTTATGAGCGAGAGAGAAACAGGTGCGCATTCATGGGCATTGGATCTATGATGCACCTTGCTTAATCGCTGGCTGCTCACATCCGCAATGGATTGCTCCAATTGATACCGAGTCTTCTAAAACTTGAGCGACGTTTGCGCTAAGGCTCCTTCGGCCGCTGTGGCCTGCTCAGTCCACCATCCCGGTGGGACATCACCCCCAGCTTGGCTGGGCCACGGAGGGCGCTACATCAAGCTCACTCCGGGCTCTCAATAGTGAGAGTCACGCTTGAGATATTACGCACTCGTTCTGAATGCCACAGGCCCAAAGGAAACCTTAGTGAAAAAAGAAGCCCAAGTAAACCCAGGTTGAAGCATCTCAGCCGGTACGTGACAGGCCGAAGTTTCAAATCCCCAGCTTCTATGTTTCAAGATGCAAAGCATCAAAGCTTTCAACTTGATGCAAATGCAGAGTTGCACGTCCAAAGTTTCCATAGTGCAAGATGTATAGCCGTATAGCCGCATCAAGTTGCAAATGCAAATGTCCAGTGCATGTTTCCATTCTGCGAGCAAGACAAATTACTCGCTGTAGTAGGAGTGTGTCCAAACTACGAGCAAAACAAACGAATCGCTCTAGTATAGTCATAGTAAGAAAGACGAAGGAATCGCTCATTGCGGTAGTGAAAAGGGAAGAGAACCGACAGACAAGTCACGAACTCTGCCTCCAGTTTATGAGCGAGACAAAAGATCCCAATGTAAAACAGGTGCGCATCCATGGCCATTGGATGCTGCCCTCTCTGATTCATAGGGATTCATAGGGGTAGAAGGGTAGCATTTAAAAACAACGCCAAGGGTGGCTCCCTAATTCCAAGGGTTACACACACAAATGACCTGTTGGACCGAAACGAGTCGTAACGAGTCGCAGTTGATTGGTAGACTCTAGGGCACCCCACAGGTGTTGAATGGATGGTAGCCAGTGAGAGCATAGAAGACCACAGCACCCAGTTGCCAAACGTCCACCAAGAAGAAATCCAACTGGCAGGGATGGTGGACAGTCGGAAGGGAAGCACACCTGGACTCCGGCTGCCTGTCAAACGGACACATTCTCTCCAATCTACTCTGAAGTCCCAAAGATGTGACCTCAAACAATATCATGCCCAACTCGCCAGTTGCGCAGCGACACCTCCAAAAGTACATGTGTGTGTGTGTGTTTGTTTTATTGATTGACTTGATGGGTCCTTTCCCTTCTTTCCCTTTGTCGGCTGTGCTTCGTTCGCCTTCTCTTGCTTCCTTCTTGCGATCCGATCTGACAGCCCATGCGTTGCTGACTGGTACGACTCTTTAGGATCGAAAAGAGGGTGGCTGGATCATAAGTGATCCAAAGTAGAAGGCCATTCTCTTGTTCGCTACGAGTCGCACCAGTCAGGTTGGGTGTGTATTAGAATAGGAAGCTCCGATTTCCCCTCCACTCACCAAGGAAGGCACCTTCGTCTCGTCGCCTGGCGTGAAAAAGACGAACCACCGGGCAATCAATCCATGTGCAAACCGATTCGCCTCAAAAAAACTGGAACCAATGATTGGTGTGTCTTTCCAAATAGGCTGCACTGGCGCAGGCGCCTACCATTCGGAGACAGATCAAAAGAAGACGTGGAAAACAGGTGAGTTCAAGCTCCGGCCACAAGAAGACGCCCCGCCACCTGCTGCATCGAAGTCAACCCGGACAGACCCATCCGGACGGACCCGGCCTTCCTGCTGCCCCCGAGGTGCACGTTCCTGGTGGGCAAGAAAGCAGATGATCCCAAGTCACCCAACACCAATGGTGAGAACGGCTTTAAGTAATCCAACGGGATTTGGGTGGTTTGAGTCACAGCTCGCCTCAGACAAAAAGGAATGCAGGCCTGCCCTTTGCAAACCGATGTTCAAGCCTCCCAGTCTTCCAAATAGAACTGGAACAATCATGGAAGTGGATGGCATGGCCCCTTGGATGACCAGTTTCCTCTACAAACAGGTGGTTGTCCACTTCCATGGTTCTTCCAAGGAGTGGAGAACATACTCAACCCCGAAATCTGTGCGAAATCGATCCAAGCTTGGCCGAACTCGCAGCAGCTATGGGAGCTTTTGGGGGTCCGTGAAGGCCACCCAATCTGGATCCAACTCTCCTTGATCTTCTTCAAGACTTCGGGCGGCTGCCACAAAGCCCACGACTCAAAGTCCTTGTCCTCCTCCACCTGCGCCGCCCACCGCCGTTTCGCGCATGAAACGGAGCGGCTTCACCTCCGGTTCACGTTGAATTCGGAGCTCCGTTCTCTTCGTGCGACCGGACCGGAACTCGGACCGGACGAACCGGAACTCGGTGGACTGGTCGTCCCCCACCTTGCAGTGTCCGTTGAGGAAAGAGAGGAGACGCACCTTCTCAACGAAGTCGCCCAAGACAAACCTCCCTGACCTGGGTCAAAGAGGCTGACAATTCCCCCTTCCCAGCGAAGCTTAGCCATCTTTAGCCAGAGCGAAAACTTGGGAGCAGAGCGGTGCGGGTTTCGGAGCAAGTTCCCCAGCAAGTGCCGGAGCAGGTTCTGGAGGAGTTTGCAGAGGAGGTTCCAGCTTGCGTATGCTGACATGATTCGTGTTGTCACGCCGATATGCTGGTGTGGTCTGACATGTCGTCGCACTGGCATCTGTCCGGAGCAGCTTTGCTCGTTCTTGCTTGTGGGCACATTGAAAAGGTTCACACTTTTGAAAAGGTTCACACTTTTGAAAAGGTTCACACTTGTGTGGCAAAGACACAACTGTGCCATGCCATTGCCTAGTAGGCCGATGTTGATGCCCATGCTGTTGGGATTTGTTTGTGGGCTTATTTGTAAAAGCGCTCTCTTGTTTTGGGGCTCCCCAAAAGCAACGACTGGGGAACCGGGGGCGGGAATTTCGGATCTGAATGGCCGCTCGGAACGTCCACGATCGCAATCGTCTCACATGTCTGGGACGAATTTCCTGCACCAGGGACAAGCACAAATTCTCTCTCTTCCTTTTCGTTCTAAATGACTACTTTCAGGGAAAGCTTGAAAAAGGATCCATCATGTCCCACGAAGATGTGTGGATGTGTGGCACCTTGAAAAACGATTGAATCACAGCCCAAGTTGCTTCTCACTCTGCAAGAAAACGGATCTGGGCGACAAACAACAATGAGCAATGCCTCCGCGATTCCGGCTGTCTGAGGATCATCCAACAGGGATTTGCGGTCAACGTAGAGACATGAAGAGACCTGAAGGCATCTGTATAGGTCAATTTACTTCTCCCGGCCCCTGAAGGCCTAGGGTGCGGTGATCAGCAAGAACCTTCAGCACCCTTTGGCAACTAGTTTCGCTTCCCCAAATCTCCAGGTGAACACATAGGACATAGGTGACATAGGCGAAAGAGACCCTGTATGAAGTACGCATTTACGCTTACACTCCATGCGCTTGGGGTTTCACCACTGGCTCCAGCACCATTCACTCAATGCGCCAACCCTCGTCGTGCTTCGGAACAATGCCGATGCATCCCAAACACGTGCTGCAAACAGACAACAAACAAATGCTGCCTTCCAGGACATGCCGGGGCCCACACCCGCCCATAGCGCGGAATCAGGACACGGTTAACCACGCCGTCTCTAAACTGCCACGCCGGGCCCGTCTCTGAACTCAGACTCTGGCCCATCCAGTGTATCTCCCCCAGCTGCCACGCCAGCTGCTCCAGCAACGTCCGTGTGGAGGAGCATGGAGCGCAGAGGCTCAGCGGCTGGCAGGACGCCGCCTGGGACACCGAGGCGCGGGCGCGGTGCGTGGGACACCGCAGGAGCTGCTCCGGATGGGTGAAACTCGGAGGCAAAAAAAGAAAGACCGGTGGCAACGTCACTTCATGGTGGATTTTCTGTTTTCTGTGAGAACTACTCATCTCACTGCCGTGTGCATACCTCTTCAAGAGTTTGGAACTGCTGCCTTGGTGGGGACGGAAGAACCTCTGTTTGGCGCCACCCATTCTTGGAACTGCCTCGCTGGGGCGATCAGCAACAGCGAACGGCCAAGAAGGCGAAGGGCTGCGGCGGCTTCTCGCTGTGCGGTTTGTTCGTTTGGATCGTTTGGACCTCGCCTTGGGCGGCCACAGAACGCAGATTGTGGCCACCGAGCGTCGCAAGGTCATGGGGCCCTGGGGGCCGACACGAGGCGAAAGCCCCTTCAGCTCTGGAGAGCTTGCTGTACCCCCCATGCAGAATGACACATCTTACTTTTCGGGAGAGAAGGATTCCTTTTGGGGGAGGTCCTTCCCGCGCTTTCGGGTGGGTGGAGAATTATACCAGCATAGACCCCAAACAGTTTCAAAACGATTCGTTTAGACCAATATTAGTCAAACATCGATTTCTTGGTACGCCCTACTTTCACCCCAAAAGCAAACTGCTTCATCAATGGATTTTTGTCGGCATTGACACCGCTATTTGTTCGGCCACACTTCTCTCCAGTAAGCCTGGCCAGCCACAGAGTTCAGGGGCGCGGCCAAGACAAGGACAAGAGGAGGACAAGACCCGGACACAGAGCCAGGCCACAGAGCCCAGTCACAGAGTTCAGGGGCGCGGCCAAGACAAGGACAAGAGGAGGACAAGGCCCAGCTACAGAGCCCAGCACAGAGGACAAGAGGAGGACAAGAGCCCAGTAAGCCGTCCATAGCACACGAGCGCGCGCGCTCGCCCTGCTCTTTCTATCTCTCTCTCTCTCTCTCTATCTTTCTTTCTTTCTTTCTTTCTTGCTTTCTTGCTTTCTTGCTTTCTTGCTTGCTTGCTTTCTTGCTTTCTTGCGTTCTTGCTTCCTTGTTTTCTTGCTTGCTTGCTTGCTTGCTTGCTTTCTTTCTTTCTTTCTTTCTTCCTTGTTTTCTTGCTTGCTTGCTTGCTTGCTTTCTTTCTTTCTTTCTTTCTTTCTATCTTGCTTTCTTTCTTTCTTTCTGTCTTTTTCTTTCTTTCTTTCTGTCTTTCTTTCTTTCTTTCTTTCTGTCTTTCTTTCTTTCTTTCTTTCTTTTCTTTCTCAGAGTTGACAGAGTTCAGGAGGACAAGGCCTGGACACAGAGCCCAGCCACAGAGCCCAGCCACAGAGTTGACAGAGTTTAGGGAGGACAAGAGGAGGACAAGGCCTGGACACAGAGCCCAGCCACACAGCCCAGCCACAGACGGCCAAGAGGAGGACAAGAGGAGGACAAGGGCACAGAGAACAGCCGCAAAGCCGAGTTGACAAAGTTCCTTGGCGCGGCCAAGAGGAGGACAAGAGGAGGACAAGGCCCAGCCACAAAGCCCAGCCACAGAGCCCAGCCACAGAGTTGACAGAGTTGAGGGGCGTGGCCAAGAGTAGGACAAGAGGAGGACAAGGCCCAGCCACAGACCCAGCCACAGAGTCCAGCCACAGGGTTGACAGAGTTCAGGGGCGCGGGCAAGAGGAGGACAAGAGGATGACAACGCCCAGCCACAGAGAACAGCCACAAAGCCCAGCCACAGAGCCCAGCCACAGAGTTGACAGAGTTCAGGGGCGCGGCCAAGAGGAGGACAAGAGGAGGACAAGGCCCAGCCACAGAGTTGACAGAGTTCAGGGGCGCGGCCAAGAGGAGGACAAGAGGACAAGGCCCAGCCACAGCCACAGAGTTGACAGAGTTCAGGGGCGCGGCCAAGAGGCGGACAAGAGGAGGACAAGGCCCAGCCACAGAGCCCAGCCACAGAGCCCAGCCACAGGGCCCAGCCACAGAGATCAGGGGCGGGGCCAGTGAGTGTGGCCAGCTCTTTTCTTTCTAAGATAGAACCCCAACAGTAAACTGTTTGGGGAAAAATTGATTTGTGTTGTGCTGACAATAATGATAAACTCTATATATATATAATATAATGGTATGAGGTTGAGGAATCAGAAGCGAATTTCTCAGCATTGACTTGGGTGCCTTGGAAAGAAGCTTCATCCTGCTCAATCAGCAAATGTTTCACCGTGCAAAAACTTCCTGGTATGCTCAAGAGTGTTGCATGAGATCAGTACCACCGCAAGTAGGACAACTCTCTGGCCGTCCATTCTGCTCATTTGTTAGGGGGTAGTGCACGAAAGCGAGCCTAAGTTTTGGCAGGCCATAGGAGGGCAGGAGACGTTGATTCCTGTCTAGAAAGAAGCATCCAAGAAGTATGGATAGATTTCATGTTCGCATATGTTAGCATACTATACGGTGACCTTTCAGGGTGGAGGGCGGCGATGGAACAGAACATCCTCCAAGGCTTCCTGGGTGGGCTGTTGTATGAAAACAAGGCCAAAAGAACGCCTTTGTCAGAAGGTAGAAAGAGGGCCCCCGCATTGTTCGGAGCATGTGCTTAGCCTCAGTATTCCTGGTCTCATCAGATTCCCACAGAATTTGTTGTGACCGAACTCGAGAGAATGCTGAAATGCTTCCGCCGCAGGGGAGAGACTGCACTTTACACTTTACATAATTACAAATTATATATACATACATAACTTGATGCATGGTGGTCACGAACAGTCCCAGAAGCAAAAGTGCAAGTTTTTTACCCAGAGCCATAATATGTTGAAGCCAACAGCCAAAAGTTGACGCACAACAACGTGCTGGCTTGTAGCTTCCCTTTGGGCATCATGCATCATCTAGTTCAGGTGCCTCCAAGTCTTGCATAATATAAGCAACATCACTCGTCCAGTTCGCCACCGCCCCACAACAGGCTGGGTTGATGAGGCATCCCCGGGCATGTATATAGACATAAACTGTTGATCTCCTAAGCAGAATGGTGTTCACCTGAAACCCTCTGGGGCGGTTCTTATGAACTCAGCCGCTTCGAGCGGTCCGCACTCTCCGCCTCCTTGCTGCTCCGGATCCAGTGACGGACCTCCTGGACGACCTCCTCGGCCTTCGCAGAATGGGCAGCCGCCGGACGTCGGATCATCCGCAGTCGGCCAAGGTCGCTGCCCATGTCAGTTGTGAACAGTTGTCTCCATCAGCCTGTGAGTTTTTGGACAGTTGTCTCATGTGTTGAACCCCCATGTCTCGGTGAACCCTCCGCTGCCCAGAGTTCTGCCCAGAACTGGGCCCCGTCTTCGCCACCCACATGGAACTCCTCCATGCGCTGTGCACGGCAGTATGGCACCATCTGCACCAGGCAGCTCCAGCTTACATCATGCTTGTCCTTGAGCTCCCCGCGCAGGAGACCTCGGCAGCCGAGAAATCCGGTGTGAAGTGTCAGGTTCATCAGTGTCGAAATGCTGGGCTTAACACAGAGTGAGCAGAAGATGTTTTGCACCCAGTATTGGGCATTCCAAGGAATGCTTGGACATCCTTCTGGTTTACAGTGTGCGGTATTACTTCTTTGTGTGCAAAGGTGGGTATTTCCTGAAACGTGGTTGAATCCAAAAGGAGAAGATGCTGCAGCACTCCTAGAAGCGGCACTGAAGAGGTCGGTTCACAGAAGGTACATGACAAGTTCTGAATGAATAGCTGCAACAGCCCACTTCGATCTAGCCTCCCTCAAGTGCCCAAAAACCAAGCTTTTGCAATGCACAAAATGCTCTCCGTAGTGCTGCCCCGGCTAAGCTGCGGGGCCTGGCTTCCCAGCGCAGCTCTCCCAATCAGCCCTGTGGATTCGCAAGCGGTCGTCGAAGCGCAGGAAGCTGGTATCCTCCTGTCGAGCGGAGGTGTTTCTCACATGTCTTACGTGTTTGGCTAATCCAGGGGATGATTCCATCGAACATCATCCGAAACCCATACAGGCTTTCTGAACATCCCCAATGAACTCCGGTAAACTGTTACTTTGGTCACAGAAACCCATGTAAGACTTTTCACTACCTGTTCGATTCTCCCGGCACCTTGGGGTGGGCTAGCGGCTTGCGGCGGGGGCGCCTCTTCAACGGTGTCTGGTCTGTCCACCTGGCTGTTCACCTCCACCTCAGAGGCAGCTTGGGTTGAGTCAAAGTGTCTGTACGAAGCTCTTCACACGCATGAAACTATGTACAGATTTGCCACTTCTTGTCAGAGGATCCTGGAATCTGAGGAGCGTGCATCCTTCAAAGGGAAAAAGGCTGCCGCACCGCCCCGGCACTTTCTTCGGCTTTTTCCACCAGAACGTGTGCAGCCGAATCCACTCTTTACCACCTCATGGTCCCATAGATCCATTCCCCCCCACTTTTTCCCACGCCCAAACTTGGGATCCCTGACATCAGAGGCTTGCCGAAGCTCATTGGGGCCATGGGCAAAAGGACAATAGAACCCACAGCAGTTGTGAGGCTCACAAATGCGCACCTTCCATGCCGCGAGTGCCAAAAACGCGCGGCTCGATGCCATGATCCATTCCAGGCCCCGCCTGGACTTAAAACGGAACCAAAAAGGTTACATAGACGAAATATGGGTGGCCCGAAGGCACAGAAGGAGATGACACAAGGTAACGATGATGATGGTGATGACGATGATGATCCTGGTGACGATGATGATGGCTATGATTCTATGATGATTACGATGATGGTGATGACGACCTTCAGATTCAGCTTCGACGACAGGTGCGCACTTTGCATTTGCCAACTGCCACCTTCATTTTCGACTTCGACCATGACTTTCGACGACAGGTGCGCCATTGAAAATCAGAACGCACGATCTCCGCAAAGTGCTCACGGCGCATAGTCAATATCATTTCACCTCACGTGTGAGCACCTAACACGCACGATCAGCACAAGTGGCTCACCAAGCACAGTTAGTTAAGATTCGCATTTTGCCTCACGTTTGATTACCCGACACGCAGCATCTCCGCAAAGGGCTCGCCAAGCACAGTTGAAATTCGCATTTCACCTCACGTTTGAGCACTTGATGCACGATCTCCGCAGAGGAGTGTCCCAGGCACAAGACGATTCGCATATCATATACCACGCATCCGACACGCACAATCTCCGCAGAGGTTCGCGTTTCATGAGCATCGGCCGGACCAGCCAGCCGCCTTAAGAGAGGATGTCGAACCGAAGTTGTAGTTGTGTAGGTGAGTTTTGTAGGTGTTTTCACCTGGATGTCAATACCTCTCTAAAACACCAGCATCTAAGAACACCTGTATATTGTAGCAGTTCCATCACCTGCAACTCTGCACCTGAATAATGATGACGAGGTTGATGATGATGATGATAATTATCATTATTATGATGATGATGATGACCTTCGAGGGGCCAGCACCCGATCCAAGCTAGCCGACTCCCACGACGTTCTTCGGCCAGACTTTCGCAGTTTTCCAAATGAAAGAACGGAACAGGCTGGAACATCATGCCGCTGGTGGTTCTCTTTGTCTCATTCCCTTCCTGAAAGCACCTGTGATGTTTTTTCTTTTATATACTGTAATTAACGGCTGCCAACTTCAACTGTGCAACCATCATCCTCATCATCTTCACCACCACCACCACCACCGCCACCGCCACCACCAGCAGCAGCAGCAGCACCAGCACCAGCACCATCAGCAGACTGACACAAACATGTCTATTCGGAAACCAAGAATTGGTGTCCCCCTATTGAGATTGTCTCAGTCTCACAAACATGACAAACATGGCAGATTGATGGTGGGACATGCCTTTCAAAAGGGATCACGAAGCCCGTGTTGCTTTGGCCATACTAGTTCAAAGTTTAAAAGAAGCCAACTGGTCATAAACCCAACAATCTTCATAATGTGTACAAGTGTACAAGTCACCCCTACCGATCACCTCCCTAAGCGCCTTGTAGTTCTGGGGGTGGTACATCACCTCCTGCGGCCGAACAGCGAAAAGGATGCCATCTGCCTCCGACTCACATCATTAAGGCCGAATCTATGTCGTTGGCTTAGCCCGGCTGGAGTAGTGAGGATATTCAGTACGGCCAAATGGTGTTTAGTTCGGCAAAGAGCCGAGCCTTACGCCCTCACCGGTCCAAGAACCCAAGCACGCCCCTGTCCAAAAGCATAACGTCCAAAGGCTTCTCATGGTGTCGATGAGTCGCAACCAACCCGCTGGTCAAAATGAACCGTGGGAGAAAGCGAGGGCGAGTCATCCGAGTCAAAATAGAACCGTGGGTGAAATGAGCATCCCAGTGAATAGCAGGATACAGTATTTTGTTGGATCAGTGTTTGCCAGATAATTCAACACTCTAAAGATTGGACCCGGATGTCCAATGTGATGAACTTCAAAAGTAATTCATCCTTCTATTTTTGTCACTGACCTCCTCCATTGGTAGAAATACTCTTGCTGGGCCCAAACAACTTTAGGCTTGGGCTGCATCTACCTAGGATCATCGCAAAGATGAACCCTGAAGTTGCTGGAAAGATGCATGTGTTGACCAAAAAAAAAGAAAACCAAAATCTGTCGAGATGTCTGAGTCTAAGTGTAGAAAACTCCTGGAGCTTTACAATCGGCCTCACGCCGACTGGGCCGACTGGCTTTACCACTTGTTCAGAGGAAGAAAACATCCCGCCCCCCCCTCACCTCGCAGAGGCCCACAAGCTATTCTTGGAGACATCCATAGATAGATGAATAAACAAACAACATCCCCACTGAGTGAACAACCCTCGACAAGAGCCACTCTAACCGACTCTAATGAAGGACGGATGATTCTTGGATGGGGTTGATGCTTGATGTTTCTTAATATAGAATATAGACATGGTATACCCAGTTACAGCAGGAAACAAGCCTGAAGTTGCGGATCCACAGGGCAACAACCTCTCATCCCTCACTGGATACCACTCCTCTTCCGAGTGTGCATAGCGGCAGCGGCGGTCCGTACAGCCATCTTGAGTGCAGCGCTCGGGCGTGTAGGCGACCTGGATACAGCCGAGAAGGAGCACAAAAATAAATGATCGGCTGAGCCTCGTTTCACTCGATGGAAATATCTCACAATTTCCACATCTGTGTTTATTTTTTAATGTCAGAGGTAGCTACACAGCATCTGAAAACCGGATCTGATGGCAGGCACATCTTGATCTGCTTGACATTCTTATGGGTCTTTCAGTGTACCAGGTAAGGAGAATGTGGCCCAGGGCCGCATGAATCAGAGGTGCTCACATTCCGGGGCCACAAATGGTAAGGCGCATCTCTGGAGGTACACATGGGCCCACCCTCATATCACAGACAGCCAATGGGCAATGGCTCATCCGCTCGCGGGGACGTCAAAAGCTGATGAAAGACAGGAACGAATCCGGAAGCAATTCTTCACTACCCTCACATGTCACACTTGCCAAGCTCATGGTCGAATTTCCACACTCTCACCCTCCCCAGGTCTCACGCTTGCGGCACCTTCCAGGGATTGCGCCTCACCCAGTTCTGATGCGAGTATTGGCATTTGTCCTCGAGTTTGGACAGAGGAGATTCCATCGTGATTCGAGGAGCTGATTCCAAACATGTGTGTGTCCATGTGATTCCTCGGCACAAATCAGCTTCAACTGTGATTCTCGATTGTACGTCAAAGAGTTGACTCAGACATTTGCTGGTCTCTTTTCCAAACGCGACATGAAAAAGCACTGTTCCGATGCATTATCCTGTCAACTATTGGCCCGGCATGAGATCAGAGGTTGATGGGAAACAGCAGACTGCACCTCCACACGTCCAATACTGTTGCACACCGAAATCCGTTCACAAATCTGCTTCAAGACAGCATCCTGGTGCAGCAAATGTGTGTCTAACAATCTGTGGGAGCCCTCCCACTGAAAGTTCTGTTCTTTGTCACTTTTCTCATGATCAGGTCTATGTGGCGGCTGAAAGCACAGAGAGACCAGGCGGATGTGTGTGTGTGTGTGCTTCTCGGTCCTGAAAGTCGCAGCGCCCTTGCGCCAGCAAGCGCTCACACGGCTTGGTGCGGAAGCGTGCCAGGGCCTCCAGGCCCGCGGACCGGTACCGGTCCAGACCGGTCGTTTCAGACCGTCCGAAGGGAACTGCACGCGACCCGTGCTTTTGGGAAAACTGATAGGTATGGGCAACGGCTGCTAGGTCAATCCCACTTGGTCCGAGGTTGGCAACGCTGGTAAACTAGGAGTGGTAGCCGTTTAGGCCAAATCTTTCGGTGATTCGGCACAAGAAACCAAGCATGTGATGTTCAGCGTGAACGCAAAATCCCCACGGATCACAGTGTCAGAACCCAACAAAGAAATGAAACAAGCTGTATGCTATGAAAGCACACACCTCATTTCCATGAAGCACATCTGAACGCGTTCATCCCGATCCCCAAGCACTAAGCACCATCCCTTTCCGCACCACCAAAATCCATCAAAGCCCACACCAAATCGGCGTTCCGTTTCCTTGCCTTCTCTGAGAGGATGGATGAACAGGCCATGATTGCCTGAGGTGTTTTCCCTGCAAATACTTTGAGGAATCCACGAGGCCCGAGTTGGCGAAACTTTGCATTTTGGATGAACATAGACATGTGACCCAATGTTCTATTGTGTAGCTCGATATTACTATAAGATCATGACTCTTGATGAAAAACGATTGATTCAATCAGAATCAATAAGAAGGGTTGTGCATTCACCGAGTTTGTCTGGGATCTTAACTACAGAATTTGATACATCTTGAACTTCATTTCTGAGATGATCACCCCAAATTGAACAAAACACAAGTGGCACAATCATCCAATTTGGCCCACAAAATGAGAGCAGTTCCCCAATGGCACGCCCATTTTCCTCATCCTGCCTCCAAAAAGCTGCAAAGAACGGAGCGGAGGCTGTGGCTGCAAAGTGTGCGATTTCTGAGAACTCTGATTACATAGATGGGCACTTGATTCTCAACATCATCGTTTTTGCAGGTTTCGGATCAAGCAAAAACGAGAACCAGAACACGGGATCTCGGATTTTGAGTCGGAAGGGCTGCGCCGGAACGAACTTAAGTGTGAACACCTCTTGACCACCTCCAGGTTTCCGCCCAATTCCTCTTCGAAATCACATCCATGATGGAAATGCAAACATCAAGGCCGTCAAAGGCAGCTCCAAAAATTGGCAGCTTTTGTGCTTCAATGTACACACATCCTACTAAACCTTCTATCTGACTGACCGACAGCTGTTTGAGCATTTTGCACCACTTTGCTAGGTTTTTTGCAGCTTACACATGGTTTTGTGATCAAACATCCCTGGTCAATCGCCTGACAAACTTCTCAGGCCCACGGCCCAAGTGCCAGAAAACACTTCCATTGATAGAACACTTGTGCCGCGGTTTTGTTGCTTTATTACATGTGTATGGTCAGCTGTGAACCAGCTGAAAAAGAGAGAAGAGTACTGCCAACAAACCACCACC
>CAXAMN010002803.1:0-15722 GCA_963970005.1 Durusdinium trenchii | reverse complement strand
ACCACCACCACCACCACCACCACCACCACCACCACCACCCCCACCCGAACAAGAAGCAAAACAAGAAAAAGAAACTAGAGCTGCCAAAACACGCATTCAGTAAATGTACATCCAAAAGCTGTTCAATGTCAAACTATCTGCCTGGAACACAGCATTGCAAGAATGACTCCAGTTCTTTTAGGATACGAAAACACGCAGTGTTTAAAGCTCTGTCAGATCTTTCATACAGTGAAATTGCTTGCAAGCACTGCGGTTCACCATTTTTTGCGGAGGCGGCCTCGTGGACTCCGGGTCTTCGGTTTGCTTTGTAGTCCACGAACCCACCCGGAGTGCACAAGAAGGGATTTGAAGCACGCTTCAGTCAGCTGATTCTTCACGCCTCCTGGCAAAGCACTGCACCAAAGATGGCAACTTACTTTAGTTTTTCTTGCATCGACACCGCAATTGGACACAAGTCCGGTCAGCTGCCCAAAAGCAACTGAAATGTATATAAGGAATAGAAAACAAGAAAGCAATTCACATCGGAGTGCATTGAAACAAAGACCGAATAATTCCACCAAACCAACCAGTGATTCAACACCGAACGCTTTGGAAAGCGAGAAATTTCCTGGAAGTTATTTCAGTGCTATTTATCAGCAACCAAGCACTGCTGCGAAGTTGCACACGACATCATCGTGAGTAAATGCATCTGATTAATCTATTGTTTCTTTTGACTATCGAATCGACGGTTGCATTTTCCAAAGCGACCTCAACGACACTGTGGTCAACAGTCCCGCATGTACAAAAAAGATCAAAAACAAATTATAAACAAGATCTTTTACTGTACTATAGACAAAATCAAAACGAGTTCTTGTTACTAAAGATCAAAACGAGTTATAGACAAGATCAAAACGAGTTCTAACTATGGTTGTCTTGTACTTATAGAACACAAAACAAGAAAACGGTGACTGTCAAGTCGACCTTGCAGAGCAGTCCGCGACTACAAACAAAACTGACGGAACTCCGCAGCTATGGGTGCTATGTGGCGTAAAACACGTGAGTTGTGAGTGGCATGAAACAAGAAAACAAAAACTCGTCGACGTCTCATGTCAAAGGTCTGGCAGTCTGTACTGATCGTGGAAAAACGTTGCAACAAAAAAATAGACATTGCTAAGCAATGCTAAACACATTTTCCAAAAGAGATAACCTTAAATTGTCCCGTGCAGCAGACGCTAGTCGCCTGAGGAAACTTTAGGGCCAACTGCCAAATCCAACAGCTGTAGGACCCAAGCGCACGATCTGCTCAAAAAACTCGCCTTGCGACTGATCATCACCCAAAATCAAAAGATAAACGCACAACCCTACTACCGAACATGATAGTGGAAACATGTGAAGCACCTGATAGTGTGCCACATCGGTACTGTTTGCAATGAACGTTGAGGGTCACCCTCTTGGAACCCAAATATTGGCCTTCACATCAGTTCGCACTCCATTGCCGCACTATTTGTTGGTATTTTCCCCAATACCGATAGCGACTGGGCACCGTACACTCTTCAGGCGACTGGACACCGTCGGATCCACGGCCTCCGGCCTCCGGGCTGGGCAGTGGTGTCCCGGTGGCTCGGTCATGTTTTGGCCTTGTCTCGGTGATGTTTAGGTGGTGTCTCGCACCATGTGTTGGTGGTATATTGGTTGTGGTCATGCTGAGGTATCTTGCTCATGTTTGCGTGGTGTGCTGGTGATGTTTTGGTGGTGTGTTTGTCTTGTTTTGCTGATTTGGTGGTGTATTGGCTCCGTTTTGGTGGTGTCTCGCTTATGTAGTAGTTTTGTCTCGGGCTCAGTCGCACTTTGCGTCGAACTGCGCGCGAAGCGATGTCCATAGGTCTGGTGCACATTGCGTTCTGGCGCTCAAAAAGTTTGCTGGGCGTGTAACAAAATTGGTTCGCTTGAGAGGAGTTTCCTTGTATTGTTTGTATAATAAATATGAGTTGGCGAGTCACAGCATGTTCCGCGTGTCCAAACGCGTGCCTTCTGTTGCGCTGTTATATGACTGCATTGATCCCCTGTCGTCCTCATATGATATCCTTCGAAACCTCTCATTCTTTGTCTTTGTGGAGACTGCGCGCCCCCATGTCAAAAGAACTAGTGTGTTTGGTGCGTGGTTGTGTATGTTTTCCGCTGGCACTTTATGTCTTTTGACGAGTATTTCTTTTCGAATGCAAACATGGTGCACGTATACTTGAACATAAACTTTGGCCATCGGCGAACATTCCTTAAGTGTTTCATGGTAATGGTCTATGAAATTACATGTTGGTTGGGTAGTGAACTTGTTTTTGGAACTTGTTGCCTAAGTCCAAATCTTGTGATTGCATTTCAAAACATTTGAAGTTGGTGGGAAGTTCTTTAGACATGTAAACAACTGCTTGCTTGACACTGCGTGTTGTGTGCCGTCCGTGTATGAGTCATGCATTGACACATGTACATACATTCATTGTTTTGATGTATATTGCGTGCTTACTGTCGGAAAAAATCATGGTTGATTGTATTATGCGCTTGGTTTGCATGCTTTTGTATAGAATCTGCGCCTGCGCGCTTTGGCTGGTGATCACTTTACAGTTTACAGTATGTCCTCTTTGATTGCTGCATTCATTGCACCTTTCGTGTGTAAATTACGCGTTCATCCTTCAATACATGTTCCTCTCCATTGGTGTTAACATATTGCTGTCATTATCCTTATATCCGTCTTTGTCAGGAGTCGCGCGACCATACGCAGGCACTTGAACAAACAATTTGGCTATTGGCAAACATTCCTTAAGTGATTAGTGCTCAATGGAACATACAACCTGCTTGGATATGGAGCTTGTCTGTGTAACTTTGTGTCAAAACGTTGCGATTGCATTTCCAAATGTTTTGGTGATGGTGGGTTTTATCCACATGCAAGAACTGTTGCTTGACACTGCCTTTCTTGTATCATTCGTTACATCCACCGGAGACATATTTTTCTGCTTACTTTATTTTAGAGGGCTCCTGCTTCTCCTTGGATACCGACCTACGACGTCGAATACCGACCTACGACGTCGAAGATCCATCGCATGATTCCCTCACTTCAGGCGTGAGATCTGAGGGCGGCCAATCTAAAAGTCTTGGGCTCATAACCCTTGTGACGCACAACTTTTCTTGAGTCGAATATGTGTATGTCGTTTTGGCAAGGGGTTCATCAACGTTACAATGTACTCAAACCGTACACTTCTCGATTTTTGCTGGAGCAGAATCACATGAACGCAAATACCATCCTCTGCACAACCACGCCTTCTCCAGCAGTTATGTACAAGTCATCGAGACCTTGGAACGGCTCTTCTGTCGGCACGGGGTTTTGCAATTGGAACGGAACGCAAAAAAGGACTGTGACTGCCGTAAAATTGAGTGAAACTACTCCGGCACCTCTGCAGGCAAAGCAGATATGATCCTGTTAAGTGTCTGAAATGCCTTCCATTTCCCCACCAGCACACAGAGTTGTGTGATCATTAGTTCTCGGGTCCGTCCTTCTATCCAACTGTACAAAGCGACTAGCGACTCATGGTCACTATGCTTCTGGAGGCCGCACTAGAGGGGTCAAAGGCATTCTTCTGATGCCCTTGCATGCTCAGAAAAGGATTGCCTCAACGGACATCTAGGTCTCCACGGCATACCATCTGAATGAACTCTTCGACTGGGCCCGAAGGCTTTGGAGATCCAAAGGCTGGACTGTACGGAGACGAGACCTCAAGGCCCATGTTCCTGCGAACTTGTTCTTGCGCCATATGGCAGTTCCACTCCTGCATGTCGTAGTTGTCTTTGGTGAGGATCTTCATCACCCTTGCCATCTCCTCAACCACGGTCGACACGGTCCAACACTGGCCATTCCTCCAGTCTGGCTCCGCGCCAAGCGCTTGCTTTGTCCACTCCAGCCTCGCAGGAGCTCCAGCTTCGCGAACAGCTGTCAGGGAAACTGTGCCACCATTGCCTGAAAGAAAAGGAACACGTGGTAGAGAAGGGAATCACTACCTAAAAAGGACAGTGCCCTCCTTCCAACAACCACAAAGTAACAAGACGGCTCTGACGATTTCTAGGTGCTGTGTGATAGCTGATATATAGATTGCTAGTTGAGAACGATATCAACTGAGTTTGCGCTGACTTTGTTGCTGAGAAGCGCTGTTAGGCACTTGGCTGTCTGCAGGAGCTATATGACACAAAGGTCACTCCACAGATTCGCAAAGGAAACGGGTTCATTTGGTACTTACTGTTTCTTGCTTTTGGCTCCTGTCACCTGTCTTTTAAAGGAAAAGGAAAGGGAAAGCGAAAAGGAAAGGGAAAAGGAAAAGAGAAAAAAAAAGGAAAAGAAAAGTCAAAAAGGAAAAGTGAAAAAGTACAAAACAAAAGGAAAAGGGACAAGGGAAAGGAAAAGTGAGAAAGGCAAAACAAAAGGAAAAGGGAAAAGGGAAAAGGGGAGGGAAAAGGAAAAGGAAAAAGGAAAAGTAAAAGGAAATGGAAAAGAAAAAAGCAAAAGGAAAAGAAAGGGACAGGTTAAGAGAAAGGATAAGGAAAAGGAAAAGGGAAGGCGAAGGGAAAAGGAAAAGGAACAAAGGTAGACTAACATTTTGGAGAAATGACGCTTTAGATTTTGCAGTATCTGCCGCAGATAAGTTGTTTTGATTTTAACATGTGCTGGTGTTGACTGATTTTGAAATCATTGTGTTGGGGATTTGCTGGTCTTTGCAGCACATACGTAAGCGTTTTTGAGTTTCCAGTCATAATTTCATTTGGGAACCTGACATGCCTGCATGTCCAGCAAATTGGAAGCTTTGGCGGCAGGTGTTCTTGAACTTTTTGCTAATTGACAACACGAAAGTTCACATTTGGTTGTGTTCACAGGAAATGTCATGCTTTGAGTTTCAGATTCACTGCGATCAACTTGGAAGATTAGCTTGGAAGCTTTAAGTTGCGGATCTTAAGATTTTTCTAAAAGCCAACAATGCCAGCCACACCAAAGGCCAACAAAAGCCCTTTTGGCTGCTGTCTTATAAAGGAAAGGGAAAGGGAAAGGGAAAAGCTGGGGCCTCTGCAGGGTGCAAATGCAATAACAAAACTAAAGCCATGAAAAGGCAACAATGCCAACCACGCCAAAGGCAACAAAAGCCAAAAGCCTGAGAAAACCTTGGAAATCCTTGTCTTCTCAACAAAATGCAAAAATGAAAAGTTTTCTTCAGAACACATACGTCAGAAAAAACTTTGAACATTCTTTGGTTTTCTAAAGAAAGATAAGAAAAACTTGGGACATCTTGTGATTTTCTTAAAGCTACCAAAAGCCAAAAGCTACCAAAAGCCAAAAACTACCAAAAAACAAAAGCCACCAAAAGCCACAAGCCAGCAAGAGCCAAAAGCCACCGAAAAGAGTATATACATTAATTCCAAAATAAGACATCCAAAAGAAAATTACCCTCCAAGGGAAAACGTATGCGAACTCAAATAGGCTGTGACTCAATTCAAGGGTGCCCCAAGGAACAACTCAGAAAGAGGATGGAATTTCAATGAATTGAATTTAGATGCTGCGCAGCGTGATTCTCGTTGGCTCATACACACAAAGAGAGCTGAGGCCCTTGCCTTTGACGGGCCGCCAATGAATCTCGCCATCTTCGTGGTTGCCGGCTCGCATGTACTCCACGATCCAGTAGTCGCTGACGCTGCCACGGTCACGTGGGCCAGCAGATAAAAGCAAAGCTGAATGGGCAAACATGGCAACTTTCGGCACACAAATTGGAATCGGACCTGGTGTGCACACATCAAGTGCACGACGAATCACAAAGACCCGCTGCACAAACTCATTGGAGATGCCATTCATGATGCTAGCAATCCTGTCAGCCAGGGACGCACCAGGTCCAATCTGGCCCTTGATCGGCGACGATGCTGCAACGCCGTTCTTGACCAAAGTGGGCAATCTTGGCGGGTGGAGGAGGAGGAATGCGCTCGAATTGAGGGCTGCCTGAGAGTACGTAGCCGAAGCATGCGCAGTCAGCGCCACAAAACCGGCCAAGAGCTTCAAAGCCATTACAGGCTCACTTCCAGCCAAATATCCGGAACCTATCGTCGCGAGGCTTGAGCAAATGCTGGGTTAGATCATTCCTCTGTGCTCTTCCAACTGGCAAGCTCAAGGTGAACGACCTGCAAAGCTGGTGAGGTCTTCATTCATGAGCTGATCTTCAGAGCCTTTGGTCCAGGTGTGTCCAAGGACCTGTTGCTCGTTGACATCTGGGCATCCCTGCGGACCCAAACTATGTCGAGTAAGACCAAGCAGGAACAGACCTTTTGTCTGCGCAAAACCGGAATCCTACTGCTACAACAGTCCTTCACCGTTGACAAGAATGTCTGCCAAGAGTTGACTCAAACGCCACTCGTTGGTTGTAAAGGGCGTCTGAATGTTCATTCATGAACAAGAATAGTTTCCCTGAATTCTTCATCAGTATCTTCATGGGTGGCCTTCACGCACGACCTTGTTTGCTCCATCTTCGACAAACACCTTGCCGTTGCAAATGATGCCGCTACACTTAGGCTTGCATCACCAACTGACCCCGAAAAATGCAGAAAGTAAAGGCACAATTCAGTTTCTGGGGTCTACTCACACGCGTCTCCGTCTGTCCCTCCATACCGTGTAGATATCTCACTTCGTTCACAAAAACTAACTACAGCCTCTTGTAAATTTCCGCCGCATCTTTCCCATCAGGTATACCATGGAATTCTACTTTTTGCAAGCTGGGCACTCCAACCTTGAAGCACAAAGTTCGCTTCGGTGCTTGCAACCCTCGCCTAGGGGCCTATTGGATCATGTCAGAACAAATTGCGTGGTTCCTTGAGACCTGCCCGCCACGACTACTTCATCCCAGTTTTCCTAAACAGACCCAGGCACCCAAAGTTCTCGACCCTTTGCCTCCTTCACCCGACTCCAGCACAACTACCTGTACCTCAAGTCTCCACTCCTCTCATATTGTAGCAATGTCATCATCCTCATACCACATATCCTTCGCTTACAACTTTGAGATGCTCTTTCCGTTTGGGGGTGAACCAACCTGATGACATAGAAACTGCAACTGGTATGTGAAGACGCAGCTCCAGTTTCCAGGGAAGGAGCTCACATGTTCACGCACATATTGAAAATGACCAGCTCTCTCAATTCAAAGCTGCTTGACTAAGCCGACCAAACTGAGAATGGCTCGATTGAATCGCCAGACTTCCATCTGTGTGCTCCAATGCTGAACAATACCACCTCCAGGATCAAGTACCATCCACAAGGCTTAGTCAACCCACTGGGCTTCAGGCAGACGGGAAGTACATCATGACCTCAGCCAATTTACTTGGTCGCGGCTTCCAGGGTTTTAACATGGCAGCCAAAACAATTTTGCCAAGATTGCACATGGTGAGTTATTGTAGAGACAGCTTTGTGCATCTCTGCAATTTCTCGCCCAGCCTTCCTGCAGGTTCTGCAGGATGAGATGATGGGTGCGTCCTACAGCGTGGATGTCTCCTCTTTCTCAGCGATTCTTGCTCCAGGCCACACAGAGTTGGTGCTTGTTCGGCTGGTCATGGCAAAATGTGCCAACGACAGGACAGGGATTGCATGGGCAGTGCCTGCAGCCAGTGCCGCTGAGAACCCGCGCTTTTGCACTTGTGCCATCCGGCAATGGCACTTCTTTCTTTTCCTCGAGCATCTGCTTGACCAGGTTTGTGGCGATACTGGTACCAGCCGCGTCTTTCAGCAACTCCACTGCTACTGGAACGCAAAGATGAGGGGCTGCAACACAGCTGATGACCAAGGCACCAACGTCAGTGACCGACACTTCCTTGCCACAAACGCACGCACCCCAGTTTTTGCAGAACTCGTCCCTTCCAGACCAGTCACAGCCAGAAGTGGAGATGTTGGAGTCAGCGGACGATGACAGAAATTCAGTCTCATTGCCTTGAGTAGACACTGTGGAGTTGAAGGAGATCTCATCCTTGGCAATCAGGACATCCCGCTTCGCAGCATGCAGCTGCTTCATCATCAACCCACAGTCTCCACCATCGGCTGCGCAAGCGTCCAGGACTGTTTCCACGTCGTCGGCACTCACGACAACCAAGAGAATCCAACGGATGAAATGCGGGAAGTTGAAAGCCATGGTCTGCGCAAAATGGCGATCCGTTCAACAATCACAGGGCAGTGCCGAAGCGGCCAGGTTTGAGCAATGGCTGCACCAATTGTTTGTTCCAAGAAAATGCAGAGAACCAAACAAAGCAACACATGACCAAACTGCCCAATCATTCATCTGTCTGGAACTGACATCTCCACTACGTCTTTCAAGGGGTTGTCTCTTGTCAGGTGAAGCTGGAGAACAACATGCCAGCCGTATTGTCCCATTCAAACCCAAGCTGCATTTCACTTGCAGTTTCAACCTGCCGGCCAACACGGCCGCTCAGATTTTGGCTTGAACCAGGCTTCGCCTGAAGCTGAGGTGCACCAGACCTTGGAAAATGTGAGCTACAGGTTCCTACCCCCAAGCATGTAACTTACGTTTTCGCACATCGTGCCCACAGTGCTGGTTGCAGCAGCATGTTTGCAACTGTGTAGCTAAAGTTGGCACGACTAGTTTGTAATCTGGTGCGACCACAGCCGCAGCCACATCGCATCTCCTTTAGCGTTAGTCATACCGGACCCTTGACGCAAAGCATTCCCAGAAAGAACCATTGAACTTGTGTGTCCTGGTATTTTTTGTCTTGTCTGTCAGTTATCATTTGACTAGGGGTCTTGCTTTGGTTCTCTGGTTGTCATGTTTTCCATGTTTTCTTCCACCCCCACTCCTCTCCCAAACACAGCTCATGATGCTGAATATGCAGGGCGTGTGCAGGGCCACACGGTGCGACGAGCGCAAGAGACTGCTAGGTTCCACGGGTCCACGCTGCCATTTATGCTATTTTGCGCATCGGGCAGGGCCAGAGAAGTAAGTAGCAGCCTCCACGGAGGGCTGGAGCTAATCAAGCCCAGGCCTTCAGCGATGTCTTGCAATTAAGGAAGAATTCGACGGTTCGAAAATAGTAAATAACCCTGTACGCGTTCTCATGTTCATCGTCCTTTTGACCGAGGTCAACGAATATGATTTTTTCCCGATGCGTAGCGAAGGGTTCTCGTTTGGCTCTGGGGGTCTGGGGGTAGAGCCTTGTTCGCGGCCCGTTGTTTCTATGTTCGCAGCCGTTCGCAACCGTCCGCAACCGTTCGCAGTAGAGCGCTAAGGCGCTGCCATTGGGGGAAGCTTTTGGAGAGGGTTTCGGATGAAAGCGTGACGTGTCAGATTCGTGTGAAATAGCGAGGAATCGTATGGGAATGTAAGACGTTGAAGTGTGAAGGATGATTTCACTGCGCAGGCGCAGCGTTTTGTGAGATCCGCAGTTTGCCAGTTTGCTGCACAGAGTGTCCCATAAGAGTGTCCCACAAGAGTGCCCTACAAGAGTGTCATTTGGACATATGTAGCTTTTCGAACGCGTTTGCATTCGGGTTCGTGGGCTCCATCTTGTTTAAAGCTTGGACACGAGCAGGCTCCACTACCACCGATTGACACGGAAGGGAAAGAACACAGTCTCTCATTGCGAAGCCAGCGGTTGTTTTCTGTGGGCTTGGGCCAAACAGGTCAATCACACGCATAAAGCGTGAGCCAGACAAGGGTTAAAGAAGCACAGGGAGCGGGTTAATGAGAGTTGTTCTTCTGATCAAAGTGCTTGCCCGTGCACCTGATCGACCGAAGCGGCCATTTTCACCATGGCGCAAACGAAGGTATGGCTCAGTGGCCCCAGCTTGGGCGTGAAACGCAAAAGGAGACAACTGCTATGGGCCTCAAGTCTCACACTGGTCTTTGTTCAACCAGCTGGGCCCATGGACTCTCGCGCCACTTCCTCAGGCTGGTCACGAGGCCGGCTTCGACCTTGGTGAGCCCGTCCGCATGCTGCAAGGTGGTAGGCAGCCAGCGGATGTCCTTGGGCGTGTACGGATCGTATCTGTACCATGGACCTCTGGTCGGTCGGTCGTGGCCGGGTTCTCGGCCACCAGGCAGTCGTAGAAGAGCCTCTCTTGGCGTCGGTGCACATGAGCGAGTTCAGCCTCACGTTACCCTCAAAGGCCGGCCGCTGGTAGAGGACCTCGACGAGGAAGAGGTTCAGGAAGGCGGCGCGGTCAGCGCCTTCGTCTGAGGCACAGGCCTCGGTGCCCAAGGTTGACCGGAGGATCCTTGGGCTTCTGCAGGATTGCCAATCCAGCAGCCAGGGCAGCCGTCGTGACTTGGGTCACTTCCCTGAGTCTCTTTTTGTAGTAAATTTAGTTTTTCGTTGATTTTAGTAAATTAGCACACTTTAGTTTAGTTGGCTACTAAGTTTCCAACTGAACTAAATTTTGGAGAAACAAGAAAACGACATAGAAACAGCATATAAATTGCAGAACATTTTCTAGAAATTTTTCCCAACATACATCAACCCTGTACAAAAACATTATAGTGAGCTGCCATAACTCATACTCTGTCACTCCTAGTGGGCTTTCTCACATGTCCCTTCAAAGATCTCTCAAGTAACTCAAGTACATGAGTAACAACATGAGACTTACTTGAGGAATATATGAGTCACTACCTACCTGAGACTTATTTCACAAATGTGAGAGTTACTGCATACAACTTATTGTATGTGAAGACATGTTGCAAATAGTTTGCATTTGAGAAGTGTTTGAGAAGTTTTTGAGAAGTCTTTGAGAAGTCTTTTTGAGAGACGTTTTGAAGTATTTGAAAAGAATCTGAGGTCTACGCGGTTCCATTTCCAACATGGAGAAGCGCAAAGCTCTCTTTGGTGAAGCAGGAGAAGGAGGAGAAGGAGGAACAGAACCAAGAGAGTCCTGGTGTGGCTGGAGTGGTGTCTGGTGACAACATGTCTGATGGCAAGCAGGAGGAGGAGGAGGAAGAGAAGGAGAGCATCATCAGGGAGAAGATCAACCATATTTGTTGCGTTTATGTACAAGATTTCTATGTTGCAACTGAGGCTTTAGTTCTGGGCTCATGGATTTGTTGTTCCAAGGCCATAGACTTGCAAAACATTGTGCCCTGCAGGAGATTGGACAATCACATGAGCCTCATGGAGAAGGTCATGAAGATGCAAAGCACCACTGGGAATAGACAAAATGTTTGGTGAAACTGTGTTTAGACAGTGTGTTTCTGGAGGGTGTGATTGAATTCTTGTGTTTGAGAAGTATTTGAGAAGCTTCATTGCTGAACTTTAATTGAGAAGGCCTATTTGCTGAACTTTAATTGAGAAGGCCTATACTTGAGAAACCTTATACTTGAGACACCTCATACTTGAGAAGGCATTGAGCTTTACTTGTGAAACCTCATACTTGAGAAACCTGATACTTGAGAAGGCATATACTTGAGAAACCTCATACTTGAGAAGGCAATGAGCTTTACTTGAGAAACCTCATACTTGAGATTTACTTGTGATTTTTTGCATCCACTTTATGTCATTAGGTAGTATGTTTGGTGGAAAGTTTGATGAAAATGTCTACGCAATTGCTATGCAGTTTATACGCAGTTCTTACGCAGTGTTGAAAATACATGTCTTTCTATTAAAAATGCATGTATTTTGTACAAACGACATGTATGTTCTAAAACTGCAAAAGAACTGCATACGAACTGCATAAGAAATGCATATAGACTGCGTATGAGTTTTACTTGAGATTTGATGTTTTTGAGTTTTATTAGAGCTTTTGATAACATTCTAACAAGGTTCTGATCAGGAGACATTGCTTTTGAGTTTTACCTGAGCCTTTGATAACAGTCTAATAAGATTCTATAGGGACCAGGAAACATCTTTTGAATCTTACTTGAGCTTATGATAACAGCCTAAAAAAGACTCTATTTTGATCAGTAGACATTACTTTTGAGTTTTACATGAGCTTTTGATAACAGCTTAAAAGAAATTATGATCAGGACACATCTTTTAAGTTTTACTTCAGCTTTTGATAACAGCCTGATAAGATTCTATTATGACCAGGAGCTAGTTTCCAGATCAAGGCATATAGCAAAGGCTGATTGATTTTCATTCGAAGAACCGAAGAACCCATGGCTGATCAACAAGGATTTGACTAGGCTTAGAGAATTGGTGGCCACTCCTGATGAGATTCATGAGGATGAACCAAAGGAGTCATGAAAAGGCCCAACGCTAAGACAGGAGTTAAGGCAAAACCTGTTCCAAAGCCCAAAGGGAAATCCAAGGCTGCACCAAAGAAGGTCATGAAAGCATGAAAGTATTGAAGAAGCCTGCAAGCCAGAAGGGTCAGGAGAAGGCAAAGAAGGAGCAGGCAAGGAAAAAGGAGGAGGAGGATAGAAAGAGGGATGAAGAGAAGAAGAAGGAGGAGGAAGAGAAGGTTCACAAGTAAGGTCACACAGACTCAAACAAAAAGGAAACTGTTCACAAGTAAGGCCACAAAGTCTCAAATAAACAAAAGTGTTCACGAGTAAGCCTCAAATAAGCTCAGGTAGTCTGGCAAGCAGATCTCATCAATTGTTATTTCATCCCTTGCAAAACTTACAATTCCAACTTCTCAAGTAAGCACAGGCCCTCAAAGTACAGGAACTTTACAGCGTGTCCTCAGTCAGAACTGCCAACAATGAGTGTTCAAGTACATACACTTCACAACAAAAATCATTTAGATTCCCAATGTTTCACATGAAATAAAACGCAACCATCCAAAAAAATAAAAGCCAAAATTTTCAAACATGTCATCAACAATCACTATTTTATAAACTCTCCAAAATGGACTTGGTATACTTAAAAAATTGCTTGGACTACTAAAATAATTTACTTGGACTACTAAATCTGTTTACTTGTGATACTAAAAAACTACTTTACTATTGACTAGAAAATTTGCGTGAATTTTATTGACTAAAACCCAAAATCTACGTCTACTAAATTTACTACAAAAAGAGACTCAGGGTTGTGGAGGGCAAATGGTGACCAACACTCTGTACTGCGACTTGAAGGAGTCACAGTTGGCCCAACTCGAGTCGGCGAAGGTCACGATGGTGGACGCCTTGTTCAAAGGCACTGCAGGGAACGTTATCCCTTCGCTTGCCGTGGCCTTGACATAGTCGAGCACTTCGTACAGCAGCTTGAGGTCATGGATTGTGGACGCTGGTCCATGATGCGTCAATGATGTGACAGCACATAGCTCTGGGCGGCTCTGTCCTCCGAGCCACTGCAGGCAGCCAACCACGCTTCTGAACTCCTTGGCCTCGTCTGGAGTGAGTCGCTCCGGCTCCTGAGGTTGTCACAGAAGGTCTTTTGGCTGACCTTGTACTTGTACTTGCCATTCTCGTAGATTATGATGATCTCCTTTCCACGGTATTCGCCCTGGGTCTCGGGTGTGATTTTCGTGGTGCTTCCCCACGAGAAGAGACTCTCAAGCTTACCGAGGCCAAACATCCCGGAGTAGGTGGCCATGAAGTCGTCCACATGGCAGATGAGGAGGCAGTCCACGCAACATGTATTCTTGTTGAGGTGGTAGTAGAAGCAGCGGTCGAAGGAGTGCTGCTTGAAGTTGGCGGCCTTGACGGTCTTGTCTACATGGCCATACCACACCCGGGGAGTCCGGGGAGCATTGCTTAGTCCATAACCCTGTAACTTACAGTTCTGCTGCAAATGCTCCTGCTTCCAGGAGGATGGGATCTCGAGGACTTTCCACGAAGATGGGGAGTCCGCCACGCTGCATTGTGTCATTGTTTGCCCATGGAGGAAAAATAATGCCTTCTCGGCCTCGGCGTCGCTCAGCCATAGGTGCCATTTGCATTGCTCCTGGTTGAACTGGGTCCTGGCATCCAATCAGCACCACGTGCGTCTTTGCGCGTAATGGACCTTGTCCGCGTGACTTGTCTTTGTAGTAGGAAGCTCGGCTCTTGACACTCCGCCGACGAAGCTGGGGATCTGAGCGGACGGACTTTGTCTCGGAGTTCGAGTGACGGTGCTCCAATCTGTCCAGGCAGAGAACTCGCCTCTTGCACACTCCACGAACTTCAGGCAGCTCTTGGCACGATCTCACCCCAGGCAATCTCGCGATCGAGCTGTTTGGCTTCCTGTCTGGTCATTGTTCTGTAATTGCTTTCTGCCATGCCCTGTTCTCGCTTGGCGCTTGTGGGATATGCCTTGTAGAACTGTCTGCAGGGCTTGAGTGTGCTCTGTATGTCAGGACTGCCATCCCAGCGAGGGACCCGCAGTGTTGCTGCGTTGTCGTCGTAGATTCAGATGTCCAGCTGTTCACTCAGGTCGCTCATCGGTGAGGTGTTCATCACTTGCTGTGCTGGCGCGCCTGTTTCTCCCGGTTCTGCGGTCGCTTCGATTCTGCCGTGTCTGCTGGAGCTTCTGCCACGGCGGCTGATTGCGCGTTGTCAAACGCCGGTGCGGTGTCTTCTTGTGCGCCGACCAGTGCCGGTGTCTCCAGCGCTGGTCTTTGTTCTTGGTCCAAAACCATTGTTGGTATGTATGGTTGGGGCCTGGGATGTGTTCGGGCACGAATGGACCTTGGTGTAAGTGGCAAGGGTCCAAAATCTGACGTTCAGCCCGTACTGCTGGAATGTTGGCGACTCGATGTTCACTGTAATCTGCCTTTGGTCGGTGTGCATGTTCACTGTCTGGTTCGTTTGCATCTGTTGCTCAACTGTGTTGCGCTGATGCGTGTGTATGTCTCCGGCGTGCGCCGGCTGCAACGCTGTGCTCCCGGTTGTTGGGAGTGTCGCCATCTGGTGAATCAAGTTCTGCCGATGGCTGCTCTCCAGCCTTGAATTCGGTTGCTGGCGCTTCTGCTGCTGGCTCTGCTGCTGGCTCCGTGGTGCGCAGTATCTTGGAAGGTCGGAACCCGAAGAGCTCGTCCTCGATGTCGCCCTTCATCTCATCGTCGGTCGGGTCTCCAGTATCGCCCAGCCAGAGTCCTGCAGTCATGTTGTGATCGGCCTGCTTGATCCAGGTCTTCCTTTGATGGAGTCCAGTTCTCCCATGCAGCAGCAGGTCGGAGTTGTGCGCTTCCGACTTTGACAGAGCGTCTGCCGACTTGAAAAGGGGTTGCGGTCGCTCCGTTCTGGTCTATAAGCCTCTCAGCAAGGGTGCGCATCAGCGCGTTGCGGCGTCCGATCTTGCCGAGCTGCCATGCTTCTGCTGGGATGACCAGGTACTCGACGCCGATGTTGACATGCCATTCCTGTGTGGTTGAAAGGAATGCTCCATCCGAGTCCAGCTGGACAGAGATGGGGAGTCCAAAGGGCCTGCGCCACATCACATGCGTCGTGGACAGGATCTCTTCTGGTGTGATCGGTCAGTCACGGCCTTGGCGGCGTGGTAGTTGGTTTCAGGGGCATACCATGCCCAAAACTGGCACGGCTTTGCCGGAGAGGAGTCGGATGTAGATGATGTCTGGGTGTGGTCACCGAACGCTCCGGCCGCTCCGGAGTAGCAACTGGTAGTCATGTAGAGGACGGTGGTGGTTTGACTGCCTTGCACGTTCGTTCACATGATCCGCATCGAAGACCATCCAGTGCGGAGATGATCTTGCTGTCTAGCTTGCCTGCAGCTGCCAGGATGCGGATGATCTCGGTCTTGGCCGAGGTTGTAGTGAAATCTTGCCACCGACGTTTGCATTAATTGCCTCGTCATCGGTGGTCCGC